>CAUYQV010134349.1:0-21253 GCA_963574575.1 Galagoides demidoff | reverse complement strand
CCACTGGGGTGACAGGCACACCAAAAGTCTGACGCCATCACTCTGCAATATAAACATGGGATGAAATTCCTCAGGTGCACCTTAAATCTATTAAAATAAACAAAACCTGCAAAATGTCTGCCTTGCTATGCTCCCTCCCTTGAAAAAATATTTTTTTTCCTCTCAAATATGATAAATCTTACTCCTGAGTTCACACTGGCACTTAAAAAGCTGTGTTTGTGGCTCGGCACCTGTGGCTCAGGCGGCTAAGGCACCAGCCACGTACACCTAAGGTGGCGGGTTCGAATCCCCAGCCCGGGCCCGCCAAGCAACAATGATGGCTGCAACCAAAAAATGGCCGGGCGTTGTGGCGGGCGCCTGTAGTCCCAGCTACTTGGGAGGCTGAGGCAGGAGACTCACTTGAGCCCAGGAGTTGGAGGTTGCTGTGAGCTGTGATGCCATGGCACTCTGCCCAGGGGGATAGCTTGAGGATTCGTCTTAAAAAAAAAAAAGAAAGAAAGAAAGAAAGAAGATAGGCTGATTTCGAGAAACTTGGGGGTTTTGGGGCCTCTCAGGCTGATTTGTAAAAGTGCAAATCTGTAAAATCAGTAAGCCGGAGGCTATTTCCTGCGAGACTAGCAGTCCATTACCTCCAAAGACTCAGGGCTCCCCAGAACCCCTGGCCCTGCCCTGATGCCCAGCTCAGCATGGCCACCCACACAAAGCCCTCACAGGACCTGGCAGGTGGCTTGTACTTGGCGGGTGCCTGTGTTGTCTTCCTACTTGCCAGGATGCTGGGGGTGGCCCCTTTCTCCCCCCAGATGCTCCTGAATCTGACAGCTCTGCTCAGGGCCCACCCTGATTCTGCTGCTCGAGGGAGATATTCCCCGAGTTCTCTCCTAGAGAACCCTCACCTGGGGCTGTGGACAGATCCAGATTGCTTAATAGCACACTATATATCACTGCTGCCCAGCATCTAGTTGGTTCACTGTAACACAGTGGAGAGGTGATAGCTACCCTCTTCTGTAGAATAAGTGTCTTTCAGAGAATTGCAGACGGTCACGACCTCAAAAGCAATGACAACCCAAAGGTGGTATGGCGAGGGCCTCCGACAAGACCTGTCCTTGCCGGAGCAGACCAGACCCATAGCCTGGCTTCCCCAGATCTGGGAGCTGCTCTCCACCTAGGCTAGAATAAAAAGACAGCTTCCCTTGTCACCCGCCCTGGAGGACAGGTCTCACCTGCTCCTGCCAGACTTACCTCCCCACCGCAGACCTCTTGCCAGACCCCCTCTTTATTTGAAGTTTTGATATTTTATTCATCAAGAATTTGATGGCACGAATTTTTTTTTTTTTAAATATTGACATACCGTGTACCTTGATTGCTGAGAGGCGGGGTGTGCCCTTAAATTTTGGGTTGACAGCACAAAGGAGTACCTTGCTGGTCGCACCTCTGGGACTTCAGGGAGTCCTTCCCAGGGACCCCTTCTCCCCAGCTCTCCGGTTAGCCCTGTGCACTGAAGGAAGGCCCACGCTGGGTTCTCCCGGGGGCCTGTGAAGAGTGGATGAGGACCTATGGGAAATCGGCAGCCTGATCCCTCCGCAGGAATAGGGTGGGGGTGGAGGGAGGCAGGAGGGGAGCAGAGCACGGCAGAAGCGGGGGTACACTCCACCAGGAGGCCATGCTGGGTCTGTCTCCTTCTCTCTGTGTCTCGGCGTGTTCTTGGAGTGTGATGTCTTCCCACAGCACACCCCTCACTACTGGACAGACATGTCCTTTTTCTTGTCTCCCTAACGTTCGTTTCTGGGTCTCCCATCCATGAACTTCACAGCTGCAACTCATGTGACGTCTCACGGTGAAGCAGGGTGGGTGCAAAGCCAGAACACACAGCCCACCAGCCCCTTGGCCCTCCCGGCTGGCGACCTACCCACAGCTAATTCGTATGTTCATGATGAGCCCTTGTCTCCTTGGTTGGAGCAGAGATTTCTCTCGGTTCCAGGGCCAGGCAGGACACAGGGAAGCCCGGGTTTTTGCAACTGTGTCTCTGTTCACTCAACAGACAACCGTGGTGTAAGAAGAGGTCAGGATGACCATTTCAGACGTCAGACTAGAGTACCTGGAGGAAGTCGCCACTGTCCTGCTCAAGTTCAAGATAGACAAGTGGAGCAAGCTGATTGGAGCAGAAGAGAACATGGCCTTATTCACAGAATTCTTTGAAAAGCCAGACGTTTTGGTTCTGGTGCTGACGCTCAACCCTGCCGGCATGATCGTGCCCTGCCTGGGCTTCCCGGAGTCCCTCAAGTCCAAAGGGGTTTACTTCATCAAGACAAAGCCTGACAACATCACCAAGGAGAACTATAAGACCCGCCTCCTCTATGGGGACATCAGCCCCGCGCCCGTGGAACAGCTGATCGCAGTGGTGGAAGAGGTGTGTGCATCAGGCTGGCCCAGGCCAGAGGTGGGGCCTGGAGTGACTCACAGTGGGTGGCCACCAGCCCTGTGGCTCAGAGTGAGGTCCACAGGCTGTCAGCAGTGGCATCCCCTGGGAGCTTTCGGGAGTGGACGCCAGCACATCTGAGGCTCAGAAGCCTGTTCTCTCCTGACCTCCTTAGAAGGACTGTACAGTGTGCTGGGCACAGTTGCTGCCCATGGCCCCGGGAGGTGTGAGCTATCTGTGTACTGACAGAGAAGTTTCCCCAGTGTTGAGACTTCGAGTAAAGGGGGAACAATAGGGACCCACTTTGTGCACCCCTCCTCTATCCTGCCTCCTCCCCAGTGTCACTCTTGGCAGGTGTGGGGGGGGGGTCACACTTTGGGGAGTTAGATCTCTGGAGTCAAACCTCCTTGCCCCTCCTGGTCACTGCTCTCCTTGTCTGTGGAAGGGGGACCGGTGTGCCCACCTTGTTCAATAGACGTTTCTCCTCTCACGATTCTGGAGATGTGAAGGTGTCGGCTGGGTTGATTCTGGGTGATGTTCTAGTTGGCTTATGGACGGCTGCCTTCTCCTGTGGCCTCATGTGGGCATCCTTCACAGTGTGTCTGGGTCCAGGTCTCCTCCCCTCATAGGGACCCAGCATAATGACCTCATTTTTAACTTAATTACCTCTGTAAAGACCCTGCTTTCAAATGCAGTCACATCCTGAGGTCCTGAGGGTTAGGGCTACAGCATGCTGTGTTTTGGGGGGACAGTTTAACTGTCACAGTACTCAAGGCACTGGGGTGTGTGCTCTGGTTGCCAGGGATGGGGTCCCCCTCCTTGGAGATGGCTTTGCTACCACAAAGACAGGGGAGCTGAGTCGTCATCATCATTGGTTTGAGCCCCCAACCAGCCCCACCTCCTCTGGAATAAGGACCAGATACCAGGGGCTTCTGAAACCCCCAGGGCATTTGAGTCCTCTCAATGGCTGAGCGGGGGAGGCGTGGCACAGCAGACCCCCAGAAGGGTTTCCTTCCAGATCCTGTATTCTCTGCTAAACCAAAGCGAGAACATGGACGAATGGCCCCGGGTGGTCTCGGAGGACATCGTGAAACAGGTGCACCGGCTGAAGAACGACATGTTTGTGATGGGAGGCAAGATCAAGGGGAAGACGCTGCTGCCCATCCCGGAGCACCTGGGCAGCCTGGATGGCACGCTGGAGTCCATGGAGAGGTGGGCGGGGAGGCACCGCCCTGAGAGACAGGCTGTGCCACTGCAAGCCCGTTTTGTGTTTTAAAGCTAACGAAACCCACAAGCAAGGCAGTGCCATTACAGGGGCCCGGTCTGAGGTAGATGGTCCCAGGGTGGGACGGGGCAGGCCCTGCCACCTGGGATCCCAGCTCCAGTCCTTGGGGCCCCTCCCCAATCACACATGTGTATGGAAAGGGGGCTACACTGTTGACGTGGCAGGACACAGGACACTCAGCTTTAACAGGTGGGTTCTCAGGGGCAGTGAGTGGGGTGGGAGGGAATTCCAGCAGCTGGTGCGGGTCTACAAGAGGCCCTGGGAAGCTCACCAGACCCCAAGATATGCCCTGGTACCTGCCCTGCCACCATTTCCAACTGTAAGTGGAGACTCTTGAAATGTTATTGGCTCGATAGCTTGGGCTCACACCTGGGGGTGACTGTCCCTGGGGAGCTCATGCAGGCAAGCCCTCCACCAACCACCGTGCCTGCCTGGTGGCCCCCTGAGAATCTCCCGGAGGAGCCATCCTGAATGGGGTTTATCCCAGAGTCCCTGCTCCCCGCCCCCTCCACCCTCATGCAAGGCTCTGATCACACCTAAAGCCTGATCATTTTCCTCCCAGCTGGGAGATTGGGAAGTTCCTTTGCCTCCTAGAGGTAGCCTGGGGGCACCAAAGACCTCAGACCGGACCTGCTGCTGCTGGTGGTCTGGAGTCTGTCGGGGGAGGGGCAGACCCCCTTAGGTGGGGGCAGGGCTCACTGGAAACCTCCCCCCTGCCCTATCCCCCCACACGGCTGTAAGAACGGCCCCTGCCCCGTCCACCCGGCTGTAAGAACGGCCCCTGCCCCGTCCACCCGGCAGGCTCCCCTCTACACTGGACAACTCTCTCCTGCATGCCATCGAAACCATCATCATTGACTGGTCCCACCAAATCCGGGATGTGCTGAGCAAGGACTCGGCCCAGGCCTTGCTGGACGGGCTGAACCCCCTGCCCCGCGTCGAGTTTGAGTTCTGGGACGCCCGGCTGCTGAACCTCAAGTGCATCCACGAGCAGGTGGGGCTCCTCCCGGCTCCCCCACCACCGCCTCCTCCTCCCCAGTTCCTCCTGGCTCCGCCTCAAGGTGCCACCGGGAGCCGGGGCCCGAGGACCTGCGGCCATGAGATCAGGCTGGCCTCGTTCTGGGGTCCGCGGTTCCACAGGAGGCAGACACTGTCCTCTCCTCCTCAGCTAAACAGGCCCAAAGTGAACAAGATCGTGGAGATCCTGGAAAAGGCCAAAAGCTGCTACTGGCCAGCCCTGCAAAACGTCTACATGAACGTCAGGGAAGGTGGGCCTGGGCCCAGCGAGGGGCAGGAAGCCCGCGGCAGGGCTGGGGTGGGTGGTGTCTGCCTCCCCTGCCTCCTCTGCAGACAGAAGCTGCTTGGTGAAGGAGCAGGTCCCAGGAGCAAGTGGAGCTCTGGGCTGACATGCCTGGTTCTCCTGTGCGCAGGGCTGAAGGAGGCTGAGGACATCGTGCTTTACCTGAAGCCCCTGCGAGTGCTGCTGGAGGAGATGGAGCAGGCTGACTTCACCGCGGTACACCCAGGGGGTTGGGGTGGCCATTTGTGCGTATGTGGGGGGGTCACATCCCGGGCTGTGATCAGGCTAAGGGCCTTGGGCACCACTCTGTCTCCCCCTGGAAACCCTCTCCCGGAGGCCCTGTGAGAGCTGCGTCGCTGTGACTGGATGGATCCTGGTCTCTCCCCAGCTCCCGACCTTCATTGCCAAGGTGCTGGACACTATCGCCTTCATCTGGGCCACCTCCGAGCACTACAACACACCCTCCAGAACCATCGTCATCCTGCAGGAATTCTGCAACCAGATCATCGAGATGGTAACGCTGCCAGCTGCAGCCTGCCCTCCTCCCCACACCCACAGGGTCCCAGAAGGGTGGAAACAGCCCATGCTGTCAGCACGGGTGTTGTTAGGCCCTGAGCTGGGGGGGAGCCCTCCTGGTAGCCACCTAGAATTTTCCCAGGACCTGGGCCGCGCCCTGCCCCACGCACTCCAGATAGGGCGGGAGGAGAAAGGGAAGAGAGGACAGCATGGGAGACTCTGCCGCAGACATGCAGCACCTGGGGCTCAGCCAGGAGCTTCGTGGGATTTAACTGGCCGTCTCCTGCCTCCCTCTTCAAACGCATCCCTTAGCAAGCCACCTGCGCATATCAAAATTGTGCTTGTGGCCTGTCTGCTGGACCAGAGGGTGCAGTGGGTCCTCTGTCCCTGGAGGGCTCCTGATCCTCTGGGGCCCAAACCTCTTTTTGGGATGGGATCAGCTGTGGCATGGGGTGAGGTGCCACAGAGGTGCCTCAGTTCCCCCCAAAATGTCCCAGCCACTGTCAGGCAGAGGGGGCCCTGTGCCCAGGAGACAGTGCATACATCATAACACATCACGGTCCCCGCATGGATTGTTGTGAATCAGGCAAATGGCCTGTGGACAGTGCCCCCAGACGCACCCCAGACGGCTTGTGAGAGCCTGGGATGTCCATCTCCCCTTTTGTCCAGACACGAACCTACCTGAGCCCGGAGGAGGTGCTGAAGGGCCTGCAGGGCGAGATCGAGGAGGTCCTGCTGGGCATCTCACTGTCGGTGAATGTCCTGCAGGAGCTCTACCGGGCCTACGACTTCTGCTGCGCAAACATGAAGCTCTTCTTCAAGGTGCGTCCTGCTTTGCAGAGCAAAAGGCGCGGTGAGAACAAGGCCAAGGTCGTCCTGCCCCGACACTGTAATACAGGGGAACATCTGAAGCAAACACAGCCTTTCCTCTCCTCTCTCTCTTTCCTCAAAGGACAAAGAACCGGTGCCTTGGGAATTCCCGTCTTCCCTGGCATTTTCCAGAATGAATTCCTTCTTCCGCCGTGTCCAAACCATTGAGGTAAAAAACAAAATTTGGTTCATCTTCACTGCTCTCAGCTAAGGACAGTTGCGTCTTCCTTCCTTATCCGCTTTAGAACGGTTGCCAAGCAGGGAAAATGGAGATCTGGGGCAGACGTCACTGTGGGGGCAGGAGTCGGTGGGCAGCCTCCTCCGGCCGCAGCGGCCGCAGCGGTTAGCCAAGACTGGCAGTGGCCACCTTGACAAGACCGCCTTTGTCTGGGGCCTGCTGGAATGAGCAGGTTAATGAGGAGTTAAAGGGCCATTATCTGGGAGCCTGGTGGCCAAAGACAGAGCCTTAGAAGGACAACAAAATCATTACAGATGAGGACTCAGGAGAACTGATACTCTGACAATGGGCGACTTAGAACTTAAAGATGGTTTGAGCGGTTTTCTCTGGGAAGGGCAAGATAGTTTTGCCTTTTGTTTCTTCTGCCTGGTGGGATTTTTTTTTTTTTTTTGCTTTGTGCACATATAACTCACATCACGAAAAAGGGGAGCAGAATCCTCTTGGAACCACCGAGGGCTGATTTAGCTGGACACTGGTAGCAGCGGTGGGGGAAAGGCCTGTCTGGTTCTCATCTGCACCTCCTGGGAGGTGCAGGATGAAGGCCCACTTAGGACTCCGAAATTTCAGCTGCAGAATCTTTATTCACACCTGAGATCTCCCAGACTGAGAACTTGGAAGGTCACAGTTGAGTTTCTGACCAAGTTGCTATTGGTTCCCACGTTATAGATTCTGAGTCAAGATGGAGTTTTAGGGCAAGGGAGACTTTAGACCAGGGGTCCTCAAACTTTTTAAACAGGGGGCCAGTTCACTGTCCCTCAGACCGTTGGAGGGCCCGACTGTGGGCCCCGGGATGAGTCGGCTGCTAAGCAGGACAGGCAGCGGCGGCAAAAACACCCGGCGGGCCAGATGAATGTCCTAGGCGGGCCACATGTGGCCTGCAGGCCGTAGTTTGAGGACACCTGCTTTGGATGGTGGGGAGGCGGCTTCCTGTCTACTCCTGCCAAGCGGGCTAGGCCGGCCATGCCAGCCTTGGCCAATGTTGTCCCCCTCATTGAGCAGAAAAACCCGAGAGCCCCCAGTGTGCCAAGCCTGTGCCTTTCTTGGGATTGCTTTGGTCTTACAGCTCGGCACGCCTTAGACTCTTGGAGAGAATGACCCCAAGCTCAGTGCTGGCTTAGGGGACGACACCAATCCCACAGGAGCATCTTCAGTTCTAACCTCTGCCTGGCACTGGGCTTGGCACGCGGAGGGACCCAGAGAAGCACAAGGCACTAGGCCCCCTAAGGGACCTTGGAGATCTTGTTTGGGAAACAGGAACTGCTGGCACAGAGCCTGCTAGTGAGACGGGCCTGCAGGGATTAAAGGCAAAACCAAGGCCCTAGACAGTTGACTGGGCTTCTGGGGAGGAAAGCATCATGGAGGCCGAAGTGGCTGAGGAAGCCTCAAAGAGAGCGGTGTGAGCCTCGCGGGAAGAAGCAGACTTTGCACCTCCACCCCTGAGCCCTGGCGCTGCCCTCTGGGTCACCTGCAGGGAGGCGCTCACAGCGTGGGGTGGTCTTCCAGGTAGCAGAGGGTGTGAAGCTTGGCAGAGAGTCAGAAGCCTCCCAGGACCTTTCCCGCTGCTTCCCACCCTGAGGGGATGGAGAGCCCAGTAACAATGGTGTATTTACCAATGTATTTTGGCTGGTGCAGGGGCCCACCTTCTTCAAATCCTCCTTGTCTGTAACTCAGAGATGATTCACGGGGCCCTTCCTTCTGTCAGGGAACAGAGCTTCTGCTTAAAAGACATCAACACAGATGGACAGAGGGACCTCCCCACAATTGGGTCTCCTGGGGGTATTTCACTCCCCGGTTCCTCTTGGCTGGAGTCAGAGCTGATTTTGTAACTGGACCCTTAAGTGTGACTATGAAAACGAGGGCTTGGGTGGCACCTATGGCTCAAAGGAGTAAGGCACCGGCCCCATATGCCAGAGGTGCCAGGTTCAAACCCAGCCCCAACCAAAAACTGCAAAAAAAAAAAAAAAAGAAAGAAAAGAAAATGAGGGCCAGGCATGGTGGCTGACACCTGTAATCTCAGTATTTGGGGAGGCTGAGGTGGGAGGATCAGTCAAGCCCAGGAGCTTAGTTGCTGTGAGCTGCGATGAGGTCACTGCACTGTAGCCCAGGTGACAGAGTGAAACCCCATCTCAATAACAAAAAGCCAAATGAATTGACTAAGTGCATTATTTCTCTCCCTCCACCAGAATCTTTACAAAACAGCTATTGAGTTTCTGAAGCTGGAGAAGATCGAGCTGGGGGGCGTGAAGGGGAACATCCTCGGGAAGCTGGTGACCCAGATCTACGAAGAAGTCTTTGAGCTAGTCAAGGTTTTTGCCGACTGCAGATATGATCCCTTGGACCCTGGAGATTCAGTACGTCCTCGGGCGTGGCCTGGTGGACTTCACGCCCAAGGAGTGGGGTGACGCATGCTGGAAGCCGTGCCGGGCAGTCCCTGCACTGTGGACACTGGCCACAGAGCCTCCTCAGGGCGGGAGGCATGCTCAGCCTGGCAGGGAGGAGGCTGACTTGCTTCGTACGCCCATGACGAGGTTGGTGTTTTCCTTTACTTTTAGAGTTTTGACGACGACTATGCTGATTTTGAGACCAAAATTAAAGACCTGGACAGGCGGCTGGCCACAATCTTCTGCCAAGCGTTTGATGACTGCTGCTCTATCGAGTCCTCTGCAAAGGTGAGTGTGCACAGGCCCCCCACTCGCTGAGTGCCATCAGGTGGCCCCGCTTGGAGGTGAGGAGAGGCGGTCTCAGGGCCAGCCAGTGATGACCGCCAGGAGTCGTTTCTGATGGTCCGTCATGGCCATGTTCCAGAGGAAGAGGAGAGAGTGAGTTGCTTCAGTTACCGCACTGCCCTCTACTCTCTGAGGAGACAGGTGTCCACTTACTCTCCCTGATCAACTTCCCACTACTTGGGAAGAGCGAAGGTTACAGAGAGGTCAAGTTGCCATCAAATGTACACACATTCAGACCCGCTGTGCTGAATTGAGTGTCTGTCACAAAATGCCACAGACTGGGCAGCTTAAGCAGTGATGTCACCGTGTGGTGGGACCGTAAACCAGCGATCCGATCTGTATAACCTGGGCCTTTAAATCACTGTTGGTCCGGTCTTTGTGGTGACTGGGAGCCTGTGTCCCGCCTCACCTCAGGAGGTAGGTGGGTGTGGACTTCCTCTGCTCGCCTTTCAGGAGCTAAGGGTGCTGCTTTCTCTGTGTTTTCTGGCCTTTCAGCTGTTCGGGGACTTGTTCAGCCGCTGTCTCTTTATCTCCCCAGTTGCTGCTATTCCTTCCTCCTAGGATTGCAATTAGACCCATCAGACAGCACAGGAGACCTCAGTCTGCCCTCGTGTCTGCTAGTCGTTCACAACTCACACCTCCCTCGTCTCTCTTCTGTGACTTCTGAGTCATGCCTTCAGCTCTGACTTCCAGCTCAGCATTTCTCTCTCAGCTGTGTCTGGCTGGCCACGTAACCCATCCGGCGAACTTCTCATTTCTAAGTTTTACTGGGTTCCTTCCCCCACACCCCTGGCATTTCTTGAAGCCCCCTTGTTGCTTACTCACTTTTTTACTCCAGCTCAAATCTTCAGAAACATCTAACACAGAACAGATTAACAGGAGGAAAAACAGTTTATTTGCATTTATTTGCGTGCATGTGGCTCACACAAAAGCAGCAGCTCCCTGGACTGCTGGAGACTGGGGGTTTAGGCCCCAACTCCACTGGGGAAATGAAGGGGAGAAAGGGCTTCTATGGAAAAACAAGGGCTTTGTTTTAAAGGAAAGGCAAATGGACTTTCAGGAGAACAAAGGGGGATAGGACAGCTGGTGGGGTGTTTGTTTATGCAGGTCTTATTCCTGGCAATGCAACTCTCCTGAGGGGATTAATGGCAGAAGCTTCTCTCTGTGTCCCTTGAATCTCAAACAGGCTTAGTTTGAAATAATCTTCATACCGACACGACACGGGGTCTGAGTGGGTCCCCATCCTGAGGTCTGAGTGGGTCCCCATCCTGACCACGAGTGCTCCAACTTGCCCCAGTCCGCTCCACTCCTTACTGTCCTGGCCCAGCCCCTTTTCATGCATTCACCGGGGCGTACCTGGCCCCTGTCAACAACTGATGGCAGAGTCACGGCAGGATTTAGTGTGTGTGGCTTCGGCTTATCCAGAGAACAAGTATCCAATATTTAAGTGAATAAATATAGGTACTTGCTCGAGTAGCTTGTTTTATTTCTCTGCTTATTGTTATGTCAATGTGAGTCTCAGAGCTGTGTCTTTCCTCCAGCTTGCAAGCCTCTGGGTTACTGCAGATAGTGAGACGCCCACGGCAGAGGTCCAACGATTGCTAGCGTAGGGTCTGTGGTCCCAGGCACTCTGCTAAGTCCTACATTATCTCGCTTAATTATCACGACAACCTGGGCCCCTGGCTAAGCTCCCTAACTACATTATCCACCTTATTTTACCAGCTCAGATGGGTCAAGAAAACTCCTAAAGTTTGTACAGCCATCCAGTACGTAGAGGAACCCAAATCCCAGAACAGCTCTGAGATGGCATCCAAGCCCCTTTGCTGAACCACTTGGCCACAGAGGCTCCCATGACTGTGGAGGTGACTGGACGGTCCTGGGCAGCCCAGGCTGGTGGTCATCTTTCTGGACGATGTCAGGGCTGCATGTCCTGGGGCTGGGTTGGGAACCCAGCATAAAGCACCCCAGCACAAAGATCTCTTCCAGGCAAATGGCAGGATGTTCCTTTGCCTTTTAAATATTCTTTTTAAAAATGCAAATAGTAGGACCTGGAAGTCTGCAAATGTGATGATCAATTGAGTCTTGGGCCCTGTTGATGCCCGAGGCAAAATACCAATGAATGCAGATGAATACAGCACCTTCTCACTTTGCTAAAGAAAAAGTGTTGAGTGAGGCTTATTAAAGCAAGGTGGAGCAGACCTTATTCAGGATCATCGCAGCAGGTACAGGGACCCCACAACCGGTTCTTGCAGGGAAGGGGAGAGATTGGGCTTAATTCTAGATTATTCTCAATTATGAATATAGCACAGGCAAGCCCGAATTTACAGCCAGGGAGCAAGGTGGGGGTCAGTGAGTGGAAAATTACCAAGAGGAAAACCGGGTTGGAGGAGTCTGACCAAACCAGCCCAAAAGGACTCCTTCTGATGACAGGCCGGCCCAGGTGACCAGACAGCCCCTGGTGGGGTTGTGGCCAGTGGTGAGCAAGGTCATCAGATATGGTGACCAGAAATTGAGGAGGGGGCTTCCTGCTGACTTGACTTAGTAGATTGTTTGCTAAAATTGGATTTTACAAGGACATGCACAGACAGGTCTGGGAGGAGGGTTAGAAGCCTGGGACGCAGTGGCCGAGCAGAGAATCTTTCTCACTTCCCTTCCCTGAAAGACTTGCCCCAGACAGCTGCACCACTGGTCACTGGGTCCTCTGGCTGGCGGGCTCTAACCAGCTTGGCCTCCCTGTGTTCTGCTACGTTGTGATGTTTTTCACGTCCTTGTCTTCCCAGCTAGAATGGAAATTCCCCGAGGGCAGGAGCTTATTTGAGCTCACCTAGAACAGAGTCCAGCATGAGGCAGGCACTGGCTGGGGGTGGTGATGATGGTGATTCTGGATGTTGCTGGGAGGCCACGTTGCTGGCTTCACTCTGGAGATGGCCCTTGTGCAGCCAGAGACTTTAACACAAAGCTTTAGGGGTTCCCCCAGTGTAGAAGAGCCCCTCCCCTGTGACTGGGTCTCCAGAAGTGAAGATGAGCCTAGGCAGACCATGGGTCACCTTCGGTAATCCTTACAGCGGCCCCACCAGGAGGTGTGTCACTCCCAGCTGCACAGGCAGGAAAGGAGCTCGGGAAGGTCAGAGAGGAAGGTGGCCAGGCCAGGGCAGGACAAGGCCCTGGGGTTTCTCCTGCTCCATAAATGTGGATTGGAGCAAGGGGATGAACAGACTAGGACTAGTTTCCCCTGGGCTACAGCTCCATGGGGTGTTGAGGGGAAGGAGCTGGACTGACAGTGTCATGTCCCCACTAGGGCAGGAAGAAACTCAATCCCCCCTGCAGGAAGGAGCCAGGCCCCGGGTGAACAAACTTGGCTATTCTACCCGGGCTTTCTTGGGAAGCTCGTCCCTCCCCTGCTAGGGTTGACTTTGGCTTTTGTGCTCTGAAAGAAAGAAGAAAAAAGTCATTTTTAAAAAATTTGACTTTATGCTAGAAAAACAAAAAGGAAAAAAGGAGGAAATTAACTCCTGTAATCATTTCTGCCTCTATCCGTTCCTGTCTCTCTTGAACCTAAGAACATTTCTGCCATGCTTGACAACCCTGGGGTCCCCTCCCTCCCCTAATCCTCCCCACCCCTTCCCTGAATGTCCCCAAACAAGTTCCCATTGTCAGCAAGTCACACACAGCCAGGAAGGTTCTGGAGCAAATTTCCTATGTGATCTCTTGGCAGAAAATAGAATGACCTTCCTCCCCAGAAGTCACAGGCCAAAAAATATGTAAACATGAAAAGAAGGGAAAAAACCGGGAGGGTCACTACCCGGTAATGGGCACATTTTTCTTTCCTAACTGTCACATGTCACATGGAGGCAGCAGCTTCACCTGTCCGCAGCTGCCCTGCCCTGTAGTGATGTGAGGTGGCCGGCTACACCCCAGGGCCCCCACAGCCCCCGGAGAATCTTGGCCTGCTCCGAGGGCAGGAGCTTGTTTGAGCTCACCTAGAACAGAGTCCAGCATAAGGCAGGCACCTCTGGAACTGGCTGGGGGTGGTGATGGTGGTGATTCTGGATGTTGCTGGGAGGCCACGTTGCTGGCTTCACTCTGGAGACGACCCTCGCAGGCAGGCGTGCAGCCAGAGACTTTTAACACAAAGCTTTAGGGGCTCCTCCCCGGAAAGTGTGACTTTCAGGGGCCTGAAAAATCTCTCTTCCATTCTTTGTAGTCATGTTTCAGTCTTTCCTCCAAGAGCCATTTTTAGGGACAGTGGTCGTATTTCTCAAGCCACAGTCTGGGGCAACTCTGACCTTCAGGCAGTTCCCCTCCGCAGGCCCCTGTGCCAGCAGCCTCCCGGAAGTGCTAACTCAGCCATCAGGAGGCCCCATGCAGAGTAAGACCCTCCCTCTGCCGTTCCCCTGCCACTTTGCCTGTCCTCGGGTCCCCCAGAACTTCTTTAGTACAAACAGATTTCCACGTGGTGGTCCCACCATCTCTGGCCTTGACAGAGTTCTTCCTAAGCAAGCACATCTCCCCGCGCTGTCAGATGCCTGGGCACACCAGTGCAGTCTTATGGGGACTTTTTAATTGTCCGATTGTGTTTCTAATTGCTCAGATCTTCTTTACTCAAATCCTGGTTTCTCCTGGGCCTGGAATAAATGTTTCTAGGCCGTGGGTCCAGTTTGTACCGCTGGTTTACAAGCCCAGCATGTGGAGACTCCCCACCTGCCAACACAAAACTCATAGGGCCTCTGTCTAACCAGCTGCTGCCCGGGGACAGGTTCAAATGAATCCTTCTGTTTCCTCCAGGCTTCTGTGCTCTTGCTCCACAGACCGGAGATGGGCCCAGTGATGGGGAAGTGGTGGGGAATCTGACAGAGATGGTGCCTCCCGGGCTCTCCCCAGCTCCTGTACATGTGTGGAAGCCTCTTGGAGCGGCCTCTGATCCTCACCGAGGTGGTGCCCAAGTACTCAGTCATGCTGGAGATGTTTAACACCGAACTGGACAATGCCAAGATCTTGTACGATGCCCAGATGGCAGCCTCCGCAGAGGGGAACATCCCCCCAATCCACAAAAACATGCCCCCCGTGGCCGGACAGCTCAAGTGGAGCCTGGAGCTGCAGGAGAAGCTGGAGGTGTCCATGAGGCACTTGAAGCACATTGAGCACCCGTGAGTCTCAGCCCGGCAAGGGAGCTGGGGGGAGGGGGCCGAGGGAGGGGGCTGAGGGCGTGCAGGGGTGGAGAGGCAGGGGCAGGGAGGGAGGAGCCTTCCCAACCCTGACAGCCCCTCACTTCCTGTTGGCCAAACCTTTACCTCCCAAAGCAAAGCCCTGTCCATGTCCCCTGTCCTCCCTGTGCACCTTCTCAGAGAGTGTCCTCACTCTCGGCTGTCAGCCTTGTAGAAATAAACAAAGATCACCCACCCCTGTTCCCCCACACCTCCCTGCAATGGGAATAAGCAGAGGCTCTTTACAGTCAGGGACCACAGTCACCGTCATGCTTGCAGGCAGGAAGGCAAAGCTTGACAGCACAGCAGGGATGCTATGGGAGAGCCCCGGCCTAGGGCCCCCAGCGTACCTGGCTGGACACCGGGCCTCCAGAGTGACTGGCCGGGAGTCAGAAGTGGGGGAAGCTGGCAGGGATTAGCCAAGTCCTGGCCTTGTGGGGCTGATAGCAGCCATGGTTTACTGCCTGATTCCTGGGACTGGAGGCTGCAGACAGCAGGTCAGACTGTGCTAGGTCTGGTCTGGCCTTTGTCCCTTCACACATTCAGACCATTAGGTGCCCACGTTCTGGCAGCAGTAGTGTGGGAGGAGACGTCCAGGCAAGGCCTGGTGCCTCACTGCCACCCCACTCTGGCCCCAGGGTCATGTCCAGTGTGGAGGCCAACCTGGTCTACCAGAAGTACGACGAGATGATGGCGCTGCTGAGGGACAGCCGGCAGAAGGCCTACCAGCAGTGGGTGGAGCGCGTGGACCAGGATTGCCACTTCAACCTGGGCCAGCCGCTCATCCAGCGGGACCCAGTCACCAACCTCATCCACGTCAACTTCAGCAAGGCGGTGGGTGCCTGGGGCAGGCCTCAGAGGGTGTCCCGGGGGGGTCCCTGCTGCCCTCGGTGTGTGTCTGCAGAGGTCCGTGTCTGTGCCCACACAGCCTGCCACTACTTTTCAGTACCTCCGGGATGCATATAAGATGTGAGGCAGCCGTGACTGGAGCCTCAGTGAGCTCCCTTTGGGAAGCTTCGGTGTGATCCCCAGAAGGAACAATAATTTGAAAACTTAAAAAATGGGCTTGAGAAATGGGCTGGCTGGCCAGGGCCAGTGAGCTGGACAAGTCACACTTTGGGGCCTCATGGAATTCTGAGGCTGAGACCTGGGCAGTTCAGACAGACACAGAGGACAGCAGCAGGAGAGGGACAATTCCTTGTGCTCTGTCCCCTTTGGACATAGAGGGAGGGATCCTGGCTTTGTGGACAGAAGCCCTGGAAATGAAGGTCATAGCCAGGTGGGAGGAGGGGAAGCGGGAAGGTCAGATCCTGGGGAGGACCCTGACTCCTTTCCCAAAATGAACTGGGGTGGGCGAAGGGGGTGAGAAGGTTGTGACAATGTCAGTGTTGGTTCTCCATGACAATGACACAAGTGCTTTCTGGCCCAGGGGCTTCAGGCAGGGTGAAAACACCATGGTCCTGTGAGCAACTGCTCCCCAACTTATACAGATGCCCAGGGGCACAGACACTCAGGGGCACAGACACCCAGGGACACAGATGTCTAGGGCACATTTGTCCAGGGACAGAGATGCCCAGGGGCACAGATGCCCAGGGCACAGATACCTAGCACCCATGGCATAGGGACACAGACATCCAGGGACACAGACACCCAGGACACAGATGCCCAGGGCACAGACATCTAGGGACACAGACACCCAGGTGCACAGACGCCCAGGTGCACAGATGCTCAGGTGCACAGATGCCCTGGTGCACAGATACCCAGGGGCACAGACGCCCAGGTGCACAGATGACCAGGACACAGACACCCAGGACACAGACATCCAGGGCACAGACATCCAGGGGCACAGATGCCTAGGACACAGACACACAGGGGGCACAGACACCCAGGGGCACAGATGCCTAGGACACAGACACCCAGGACACAGACACCCAGGTACACAGATGCCCAGGGGCACAGATGCCTAGGACACAGACACCCAGGACACAGACACCCAGGTGCACAGACGCCCAGGGGCACAGACGCCCAGGACACAGACACCCAGGTGCACAGACACCCAGGGGTATAGACGCCCAGGTGAACAGATGCCCAGGACACAGACACCCGGGTGCACAGATGCCCAGGACACAGACACCCAGGGGCACAGACACCCAAGGGCACAGACACCCAGGCCCAGCGGCTCAGGTGCCCAGGGCACAGATGCCCCCTGCTAACTGCGGCCTTGCCCAGATGACCTTTTGACATGTTCTCTGCATTTGTCCCTTAGTTGGTGGCAGTTCTGAGAGAAGTCAAGTACTTGAATTTCCAGCAACAAAAAGAAATTCCAGATAGTGCAGAGAGTCTGTTCTCAGAGAACGAAACCTTCCGGAAGTTTGTGGGCAACTTGGAGCTCATAGTCGGCTGGTATAATGAGGTGAGTCGGGGTAGTTCAGAGTGTGCATGTGTGTTCCAAGTTTTAGTTCTTGTTTGGAACAAATGCCAGCATAAGATCTCCAATTGGAACCAAAAAAATGAACATACTTTAATACTCTATGCGGGTCAAGCCACTCTTCATCATTTATGCAAATGGCAGGTGGTGACAACACCGCTGATGATGGACGGAACCTTATTTCCGCTGGATGTTGGCTTGAGTTACGCGATTCTTCATAGGTGCTTTACTCTTCCAAGTACATTTTGGATAAAATTAGTCTTCCCGCCTCTATCACCTCTGTTATTCCCATACAGTGTGGGGATGGAACAGGAGTTGCCTAGAATCCAGACGAGGGTCCTAAATTTCCCCGGCGCAGAGGGGGCGCCGTGTGTGTGTGTGTGTGTGTGTGTGCACGCGTGTGCGTGTGCGTGTGCGTGTGTGTGTGTGTGTATGGGGGGGGTCCACCTCAGCCCTGTGGTTCAAGAATTCCTTCTCAGTCTTGACTCCTGACGTCCATCCAGTCTAGGGCCTGGCCCAGTAATCACAAAGGCTGACTGTGGATTAGCATTTAGCTCAGCAGTTCTCAACCTGTGGGTCGGGGCATTAGGAAGGTTGAGAACCACTGACTTAGCTGCTCCTGGGGGCTGTTTGCAGTGAGTCAATAAATTGCCCCCCTGTACCCATGTGAGTTATGGGCAAGACCTGAAGCCCAGTCTTCCCACACAGAACAGTGTCCCCCTACATGCCACAGGCGCTGGGTTCTAGTTACTGGATGGCCCCACACTCAGCCTCCACTGTCAAGTCATTAGCAGCTTAGCACCTTTCCCCAGCAGGTGGAATGCTGTCTAAAGGGGTCCCTCTTTGAACTCCCTTACAGCCATTTAGTTACAAACGCCTCAGAGAGGTGGGATGTGAGCTCACCTTACTCAGGAGATAGCTCAGGGCAGGGCTCTGCAGTGGGAAGAGACCACTGTCCTTGGATTGTTTAAGGACCGGGCCCTGACCCCTGGGACCCACAGCAGTGTCCTGCTTTATAATCCTGTGTAGCCACTCTGCCCGGTTTTTAGCTGGTGACATCTTTTATTTATTTTTTTATTTTTTTGCTGCCTCTACCCTCCTAGTCCAAGAGTTAATGGTCTGAACACATTAAAAGGCATTGATGCAGGGCGCCGTTTATTTATTTATTTATTTATTTATTTTGAGACTGTCTCATTTTATCACCCTTGGTGGAGTACCCTGGCATCATAGCTCACAGCAACCTCCACCCTGGGCTCAAGTGATTCTCTTGCCTTAGCCTCCCAAGTAACTGAGACTATAGGCACCCACCACCATGCCCAATTAGTTTTTCTATTTTAGTAGAGATGGGGTCTCACTCTTGTTCAGGCTGGTTTCGAACTCTTGAGCTCAAGCAGTCCCCACCCCACCCCTGCCCCCACCTCGGCCTCTCAGAGTGCTAGGATTACAGGTAAGAGCCACTGCACTTGGCCAAAGGCCTTTCTTTTTCTTAATCAGGCCCAGGCAAGGTTCGAAGTCACTCCCCTGGTCTGCAGGCCTGGTACTCTTAACTGCTGAACTATGGTGCCCAAGTTTAAAGCACGGTGGCTCATACCTGTAATCCCAGCACTCTGGGAGGCTAAGGCAGGAGGATCCCTCAAGCTCGGGAGTTTGAGACCAGCCTGAGCAAGAGTGAGGCTTGTCTCAAAAGAAAAAAAAATATTCTGAAAAGTGAATTGTCAGCATCTAATATCCCCTTTTAATGCTGTAGAATCCCTCATGCCTTGTGAAGTGTCCTTGAAGTGTCGGGGAAAAAGTGACACGAAGAAGTGTGATCGTCCACAGCTGAAATGGTGCTTGGGATTTGAGGGACTCATTTATAAACGCTTCTCCCTTGCTTTTTCTGCTTTGTAAATTCAGGTTTTTGAGCATCAGGTTAATTTCACAGAGCAGGGCAGGACGGCATGAAACCTGTCAGCCACTATTGACACTGACCCAGGAGCCAGGGGAGCGCAGACCTGGCTTTTCTGTTGAGAAAAGAAATTACGTAGATTTCTGGCTTTAGATTTACCACCAAGGACAGGTTCTGAGCCCAGAAATTCTCCGAGATCCCTGTGAATTTCTTTGATTTTTCTCTTTCTGACTCTAAGCCAAATCCAAATACAAGACTTTTGGGACCATCTGCTGTTTTTACCTCACAGAATTCCCATCCTCCCTCCCCCACACCATGGATAATTAAGAATTAAATATGTACATCAATCTTTGATGATTAAAATCATTTTTTAAAAAATGGGATCTCCTAAAATACGACTTGTAAAGATACATTTCCAAACGGATAATGCTAACTCTAACTGGCTTGGTTGGTACTAAGTAATGAAAACCCTCACCACAGAACAATTTAAAATCCGGTTAGATTTGGAACAAAACCTGCCTCTTCTGTTTTGCAGATAAAGACCACCGTGAAAGAAGTGGAGTTTCCACTCATAAAGTTAGAACTGGAAGAAATTGATGTCAAGTTGCAGAGCGCTGAAACGACATTATTCTGGAACGGTGAAGGTATCCAGGCCACACTCATCCCCCTGGTTAAACTGGGGGTCCAGCCTGCCCAGCGTCTGTCCTCAGACCCACTGGAGCCGCCTCTGCTGTCTCCCTAGCTTCCCAAAGCTGCTTGGCCCACAGTAGGGTTGTGTTTAAAGCCAAGGGATACTTAGTTTTGTCTGCCTGCCCCTCCCCAAAAGAGCCTATTTGTGTCATTTGCAAATGGAATGAGGCAGAGCCTCCTTGGGAACTGCCAGGGGTTCCAGAGTTTCCAGACTGGGCTTGCTGGAGGCCCAGCCTTTGTTGTCTTGCCAAGCGCACAGCAGGTGAACAGGACAGACCACACGCACTGGCTTGGGGCTGGTGCTGGAAGACTAGAAAAAGGTGCCAGGACAGGTCCCCCTCCTCCCTTCCTGCTGCCACTGCACAGGCAGAAGGACCCCCAACTTCCTGTCCCCCACCTGATGATCCCTGCCTCTGCTCCTCTTTACTCCAGGACCTTCCTACTTGCCCTTTGGCACCTGTTAATTCCCTTCTGTCCTGTCCTGCCTCCACTGTCTCACCTAAAAGGTGGGACCAAGTGTCACTGCCCGCTTCCCTGAGAGCAGGGTCCTCCCAGACTTTTCTGCACGGGGGCCATGCTTGTTTCCTCCCACTTCTGCCTGAGAACACGTCTCCCCTCCAGTCGCTCCAGGCCCTGACAGCTTTGGGAAGACTCTGAAGTGTCCACAATGCCCAGCCTGTGGTTGGAGGGGCTGGGGCTCCCAGAGAGGGGCCTTGCACATTGGCAGTAGGGGGCTCCTGAGTGCAGTGAAGCATCCACACATTTGGAGATAAGAAAGTCCAATTTCGGCTCAGCACCTGTGGCTCAAGTGGCTAAGGCACCAGTCACATACACCTAAGGTGGCGGGTTTGAATCCAGCCCAGGCCCGCCAAACAATGACAGCTGCAACCAAAAAATAGCCAGGCGTTGTGGCGGGTGCCTGTGGTCCCAGCTACTTGGGAGGCAGAGGCAAGAGACTCGCTTCAGCCCAGGAGTTGGCAGTTGCTGTGAGCTGTGATGCCACGGCACTCTACCCAGGGGGATAGCTTGAGGCTCTGTCTCAAAAAAACAAACAAACAAACAAAAACAAGAAAGTCCCATTTCCAGGCCGGGCACAGTTGCTCACGCCTGTAAGCCTAGCACTCTGGGAGTCCGAGGCAAGTGGATTGCTTGAGCTCAGGAGTTCAAGACCAGGCTGAGCAAGAACGAGACCCTGTTTCTACTAAAAATAGCAGGCATTGTGATAGGCACCTGTAGTCCCAGGTACTTGGGAGGCTGAGGCCAGGGGATTGCTTGACCAAGAGTTTGAGGTTGCTGTGAGGTTGACGCCATAGCACTCTAGCCTGGGCAACAAAGTGTGACACTGTCTCACAAAAAAAGAAAGTCCATTTGCAAAGAGGCACAATATGCATTGTTCCT
This sequence comes from Galagoides demidoff, assembly GCA_963574575.1. NCBI lineage: Eukaryota > Metazoa > Chordata > Mammalia > Primates > Galagidae > Galagoides > Galagoides demidoff. The sequence continues at coordinate 294 of CAUYQV010134349.1, read as the reverse complement.
TGGCATTTCGTTTTGGGGAAACTTCAGTGATTTCTTTTGGAAGCCACATTCTAGAACAGGAGAAGTATTGTCCAAGGCCTGCCTTTTAAGAGTGAGTGTTAAGCCAAGAAAAACTTTCTTCTTTTTTTTTTTTTTTTTTTTTTTGAGACGGAGCCTCAAGCTGTCCACCTGGGTAGAGTGCCATGGCATCACAGCTCATAGCAACCTCCAACTCCTGGGCTCAAGCGAGTCTCCTGCCTCAGCCTCCCAAGTAGCTGGGACCACAGGCGCCCGCCACAACGCCCGGCCATTTTT
>CAUYQV010134348.1:0-10287 GCA_963574575.1 Galagoides demidoff | reverse complement strand
CCGCCAAACAACAATGATGGCTGCAACCAAAAAATGGCCAGGCGTTGTGGCAGGCGCCTGTGGTCCCAGCTACTTGGGAGGCAGAGGCAGGAGACTCGCTTGAGCCCAGGAGTTGGAGGTTGCTATGAGCTGTGATTCCATGGCACTCTACCCAGGGGGATAGCTTGAGGCTCTGTCTCAAAAAAAAAAAAAAAAAGAAAATGAGTTCAAAATTTTTTTTATTACCATAAAGGGAATAATTTTTTCTTTAAAGTGAATCCCACTGCTCAAGTCACTGAACAGCAATGCAGTGACAATGCTTTGGAGTCACTCTGACAGCAATTTGTACAACTGCATTAGAGATGAAAAGAGTCTGAAAACTACAGCCTTAATTAAGAGGCTAATGCAATAGTAATTGCCAAGAAGCAATTACTGCTTGAGTAAGAATGTTAGGACTGTAAGGAAAAAGACTGTTACAGTATTAAGAATTAAAGAGGCCAGGCTGAGACCAGAGGCCTGAGGTCAGGAGTTCAAGACCAGCTTGAGCAAGAGTGAGACCCCGGTCTCTACTAAAAGCAAAATGAAGTGGGTTTTGTGGTGTACACTTGGAATCCCAAATACTTGCCAGGCTGAGGCAGGAGAATAACTGGAGGTCAGGAGTACGCAGGTGCGATAAGCTATAATGACACCACTGCACTCTACGTAGGTGACAGAGTAAGACTCTGCCTAACTAAGTAAATAAATAAATCAGATATTTATGTAAGAGCAAGAAATAACTATAAGCCTTACAAAACATAGAAAGGATATATCCCACCTAACAAAACTTAAAAGCTGCAAAAAGATCCACTGCCAACTTACTTGCATACCAAAACAAAGCTTAAAAAATATTGACACATATACAAAAATACCCAAAATCCAAAGTAAATTAACAATCTCCACTGTCTAATCAAAAATCATCGAAAATGCACAGAACCAGGAAATGTGGCCCATAATGACAAAAATACATAGAAACAGGCCCCAAGATACACAAAATGACAAAATTAGTAGAAATGGCTATGAAAGCAGTTGTTACAACTATTTTTATGTGTTCACTATTAAACATGCTAAACAAAAGAAATGTAAAGTACTAAAAAAAAAGCAAACTGAACATTCAGAGATAAAAAGTACAATGTCTGGACAGATTTAACACAGCAAAGGGAAGATTAGTGTATATAAAGGTATACCAGTAGAAACTTCCCAAAACAAAGAGAGTAAAAGACTATTAAACAAAAAAAGTATATCAGTGACTTTTGTGAAAATATATGTAATTATGGTCCCCAAATGGAAATGAGCAGTATAAAAAAAAAAAAAACAAAACAAACTCAAGAACTAATGGCTGAGGTCTGGCGCAGTGGCTCACACCTGTAATCCCAGTACTTGGGATGCGGAAGCAGATGGGGATTGCCTGCGCTCACAGGTTCCAAACCAGTCTGAGCCAGAGCGAGATCCTGCTTCTAAAATACCTGGGTGTTGGGGCAGACTCCTGTAGTCCCAGCTACTTGGGAGGCTGAGGCCAGAGCAGTGCTTGAGCCCAGGAGTCTGAGGTTGCTGTGAGCTATGATGCCATAGCACTCTACCGGGGGTGACAAAGTGAAACTCTGTCTCAAAAAAAAAAAAAAAGAAAGAAAGAAAAAAGAAATGATGGCTGAATATTCACCAAATTTGATCCAAGAAGCTCAAAAACAAACTCAGGCAAGAGATGCAAACTATGGCAAAGTATAACATAATTGCTGAAAAAGCAATGATAAAAAGAAAATCTTAGAATTAACAAAAAAAGTGCAAAAACAGATATATCATTTACTGGGGAACAAAGATTAAATGACAGCAGACTTCTCATTAGAAATATGGCAAGCGGCTCGGCACCTGTGGCTCAATCGGCTAAGGCGCCAGCCACATACACCTAAGGTGGCGGGTTCGAATCCCCAGCCCGGGCCCGCCAAACAACAATGACGGCTGCAACCAAAAAAAATGGCCAGGCGTTGTGGCGGGCGCCTGTGGTCCCAGCTACTTGGGAGGTGGAGGCAGGAGACTCGCTTGAGCCCAGGAGTTGGAGGCTGCTATGAGCTGTGATGCCATGGCACTCTACCCAGGGGGTATAGCTTGAGGCTCCGTCTCAAAAAAAAAAAAAAAAATGGCAAGCCAGTTTCGGCACCTATAGTTCAGTGGTTAGGGCTCAAGCTACATACATCCAGGCTGGCGGGTACGAACCTCAGCCAGAGCCTGCCAAACAATGACAACTACAAACAAAAAATAGGTGGGCGTTGTAGCGGGCGCCTGTATTCCCAGCTACTTTGGAGGCTGAGGCAAGAGAACTGCTTCAGCCCAAAAGTTTGAGGTTGCTGTGAGCTATGATGCCATAGCACTCTATCAAGTGCGACATAGTGACACTCTGTCTCAAAAAAGAAAAAAAAAGGCAAGCCAGAGATGGTAGAGAAACATTATTAAAGTACAGAGAGAAAAACAGTCAACCTAGAATCCTTTTTGTTAATAAAAAGAAGTATTTTTCCAAACATATAAAAGCTTAAAATACCAGCAGACCTGCACTACAAGAAACCTTAAAGGAAGTCCTCTGGCAGAAGAAAAATAATACCAGATGAGAACGTGAAGCTACATGAGAGCAATAAAGAACACTAGAACTAGAAATTATGTGAGCAAAAATAAACCTGACTCTTAACTTTTTCAAATCCCTTTAAAAGATAACTGGCTATTTAAATAAAAATATTAACTTACTAGGAGTTCTTAACATATGCAGAGGCGAAGGGTGGACAAATAATAGCACCATGACTGAAGAAGAGAATGAACTTACACTGCTGTAAAATTTGGTAATACAGGTAAAGTGGTATGATGATACTTAAATATAGACTGTGATAAGTTATGTATACAATAAACACTAAAGCAGCCACTAAAATAAAAAGCTAATGAACTGAAAAGGGAATTTGGAATTCCTTCCAAATAAAAGAATTTTTTAAAATTATAACATATGAAAAGCTTTTAGTCTACTTCCTGGAGCAAATTAAGAGCTCAATAAATGTTAACTAAAATAATGACCTAACTCAACCACTCGTTTATAGATGATGAAAAATTTTTTATTTTTTATTGTCTTTTGAGATAGAGTGTCACTTTGTCTTACTCAGTAGAGTGCTGTGGCATCATAGCTCACAGCAACCTCAAACACCTAGGCTTAATGATTCTCTTCCCTCAGCCTCCCAAATAGCTGGGACTAAAGGCATTGCCACAATGCTCACCTATTTTTAGAGATGAGGTCTCACTCTGACTCAGACTAGTCTCAAACCTGTGAGCTCAGGCAAGCCACCTGCCTCAGCCTCCCAAGTGCTGGGATTACAGGAGTGAGCCACCTCACCTGGCCCTAGATGATGTCACTGAGGCCTGGAGATACCAAGTAATTTGTCTAAAGTCATCTTGTTAATGACTACAACCCAGATCTCTGGAACAAACCTTTCCCCAACCCCCTATCACCATACATTCAATGTCATAATGGTCCATACTAACTCATATGATGATGCCACTGTGCACCCTAGCCCCAGAGACAGAGAATCTGCCTATTTAAAAAAAAAAGAAAGAAAGAAAATAGGAAAATACAACTATAAATTTCTTTTCTTTTTTTTTTTTGGAGACAGAGCCTCAAGCTGTCACCCTGGGTAGAGTGCATGGCATCGCTGCTCACAGCAACCTCTAACTCTCAGGCTTAAGCAATTCTCTTGCCTCAGCCTCCCAAGTAGCTGGGACCACAGGCACCAGCCATAACGCCCGACTTTTTTTTGGTTGCAGCCATCAATGTTTGGCGGGCCGGGCTGGATTTGAACCCACTAGCTCAGGTGTATATAGCTGGCACCTTAGCCACTTGAGCCACAGGCGCCGAGCCTAAATCTATTTCTTGTTAGAAATATATTTCTAAAAAGGGAGGAAAATAAAAAATAAAATGTTCATAGAGGAAGAGAACAGGTAAAAAGGGATTGGATAGGCTCGGCGCCTGTGGCTCAAGCGGCTAAGGCGCCAGCCACATACACCTAAGGTGGCGGGTTCGAATCCCCAGCCCAGGCCCGCCAAACAACAATGATGGCTGCAACCAAAAAATGGCTGGGCATTGTGGCAGGCGCCTGTGGTCCTAGCTTCTTGGGAGGTGGAGGCAGGAGACTCGCTTGAGCCCAGGAGTTGGAGGTTGCTATGAGCTGTGATGCCATGGCACTCTACCCAGGGGGATAGCTTGAGGCTCCGTCTCAAAAAAAAAAAAAAAGGATTGGATAGACATTAGACATCACTGAATAAACCTCGTGTTATAATTTAACCTTATATAAATTTTACGTAACTATACATTTAAATTAAAATTTCTAAAGGCAACCCCCTCTCAAAATTAAATAAAACGAATGAATCAAACTGTGTATCACGTTGATGGCATAACCGTATTATTTCTAGTTACTTTAAATTGTAATAAAGTATAAAAATTTCTAGTGAGATATACCGTAAGGTCAATAAGAACAAAAAAGCTTTAACCATACTGTTGGGGCAGTGCTGGTATTATTATTCTGTGACTGCTGTACTACATGTTATACTATTGGAAAAAGCAAATGAGTAATTCTGTGATATCAATGGGAATCAGAATTTCCACATGACAAAAAGGAAGTACACATGCATAAGACTGGAAAAAAGGTCAAGTTAGTACCCTATAGTCTTAGGCAGTGAAGACACAGAAGGTGGGAAGGGGAGGGGGAGGAGGATGAATGTTGAGAAATTACTCAATGGGTACAATGAGTGTTATTCTGGTGATAGATACACTAAACGTCCCAACTTCACCACTACACAACATATGAATGTAACAAAATCACACTTGCAGCTGGGCATGGTGGCTCACACCTATAATCCTAGCACTCTGGGAGGCTGAGGTGGGTGGATTGCTTGAGCTCACCAGTTCAAGACCAGCCTGAGCTAAAATGAGACCCTGTCTCTACTAACAATAGAAAAACTGAGGCAACAGGATCACTTGAGCCCAAGAGTTGGAGATTGCTGTGATGTATGACACCACAGCACTCTACCTAGGGTGACAACTTGAGATTCTGTCTCAAAAAAAAAAAAAAAAAAAAAAGAAAAGAAAAGAAAATCACACTTGTATCCCACAAATTTACACAAAGAAAAGAAAAATTTTAGGGTGGTGACCTGTGGCTCAACAGAGTAGGGCGCCGGCCTCATATGCCATGGTGGCAGGTTCAAATCCAGCCCCGCCCCCCCCCCCAAAAAATGCAAAAAAAAAAAAAAAAAGAAGAAGAAGAAAAATTTTAAACCCTGTAGTCTTTAATTTAAACTGGTATTATCACTAAGTATGTTATCTTAAAAACACACACTTCCATTTTTGGCCAAGATAGATTAATAGTTGCCAAACTTACCCTCCCACAATAAACATTTAAGGAAGTAGACAAAATATGTAAAACAACTATCTTCAACATTAGAGAACAGGCAGAAGATTGTAATCCTGAAGAGAAGAAAAAACAAATAAACCGAGTCATACCACACCCCAGCTTTCTGCATGGAGGCACAATCCAAATTGCAAAACAGGAAGGGGGAATCCCAAGCAAAGCAAAGCACTTTTCCAAAGCTGAGAGAGAAAAACCACGCTGAGAAGCTGAATGATAGCTGGGTCAAAGACAAGAGATTAAGAAGGAAATCATCAAATTTTTGGAACGAAATGATACTGGGATCTAATCAAACTAAAAAGCTTCTGCACAGACACAAGCACAATAAGTAAAGCAAACAGACAACATTCAGAATGGGAGATTTTGCAAGTTATGCTTCCAACAAAGGTCTGAAAATTAGAATCCACAGAGAACTCAAACTAATCAATAAGAAAAGAACAAATAACCTCCTTTCTATGTGGGCAAGAGACTTGAACAGAAACTTCTCTGAAGAAGGCAGATGGGCCCTCAAACACATGAAAAAATGCTCATCATCTTTAATCATCAAAGAAATGCAATCAAAACCACTTTGAGATATCATCTAACTCCAGTAAGATTAGCCCACATAAGAAAATCCCAAAACTACAGATGTTGGCACAGATGCAGAGAGAAGGGACCACTTCTACACTGCCGGTATGAATACAAGCTAATATGGCCTTTTTGTAAAGAAATCTGGAGAGTACTCAAGGAACTAAAAGTAGACCTACTACTTGATCCTGCAATTCCTCTACTAGATATATACCCAAATGGTCAAAAATCATTTTACAACAAAGACATCTGCACCAGAACGTTTACTGCAGCCCAATTCATAATAGCCAAGACATGGAAACAGCCCAAGTGCCCAATAACCCATGAACAGATTAACAAATTGTGGTATATGTACACCATGGAATGCTATGCAGCCATAAAAAAAGATGGAGACTTCACATCTTTTATGTTTACCTGGATGGAGCTGGAACATGTTCTTCTCAGTACTAAGTATCTCAAGAATGGAAAAAAAAAGTATCCACTATACCAATATATAATCACCTACACATTCATACAAAGAGCAAAACATAACTATAGTCCAGACAGTAGGAGGAAGAGGGGAAAGAGGGGAAGGAAGGGGGGAGGTTGGGAGGAGGGAGGCTATTCAGGGGAACCTCACCTAATGTGCATAATGCAATGGTACATTTCAAAACTATTAAGAGTATAATTTCTTACCACAACAAATGAATAAGCAAAGTGATGGATGTGTTAATCAGTTTGATGCAAGCATTTCATATGGTATATCAAATCAGTACAATGAACCCCATAAATGCATTAATGTACACAGTTATGATTTAATAAAAAATAAAAATAAAGGTAGCGCTCGTAGCTCAGTTGGTAGGGCGCTGGCCACAAACACCAAGGCTGACAAGTTCAAATCCAGCCTGGGCCAGCTAAAAAACAATAACTACAACAACAACAAAAAAAAATAGCTGGGCATTATGGCAGCCTACTTGGTAGGCTGAGAAAAGAGAATTGTTTAAGCCCAAGAGTTTGAAGTTGCTATAAGCTGTGATGCCACATCACTCTCCCCAGGGCAAGAGTTTGAGACTCTGCCCCACCCCACTCCAAAGAAAAAGAAAGAAAAAAGAAAAGAAAGAGAGACTATGCAGAAACCTACTCCAGAAATGTGCATAGGGCTGCAGGGGTGTCCAACCTGGCAGGCCACGCGCAGATTATTTGAGGACTATTTTGCTTATCTGTGGTGTCAGGTATCACAAAAAGTATGCATGGATCCTTTTTTTGGTCATCAGCTTATGTTAGTGCTTGTGTATTCAATGTGTAGCCTAAGACAGCCCTATTCTTCTAATTTTCAGCAGGGAAGAAAAAAGATTGGACACCTCTGAAGGGGTCACTCTGTAAGAATAGGGTGAAAATCCACAAGGCTAGGCAATGAATGGCCAAATAATTTATAGAGCAAGCAGAAGGCACAGTGTTGCAACCAGCCAGAGTGGTGGGACATTGCTGAACATATGGGGCATTTGGTAGAGACTATAGAATGGAAATAACCTTAGTTGTATAGTTAAACTATCCCTAGACTAAAGACTACTAGACTTGCCTTTGGGAGCCGAGGCAGGAAGATGACTTGAGCCCAGGAGTTGAGTTGAGGCTGTAGTATGCTATGATCACACCTATGAATACCCACTACAATCCAGCCTGGCAACTTAGTGAGACCCCTATCTCTAAAAAATACAATAATAGCTAAAGATAACTCAAATTTGAACAGAAACATTCACCACTATCAAAACCTAACATAAAGAGAAAAATCTTAAGAACAGGCTCGGCGGCGCCTATAGCTTAAGTGACTAGGGCGCCAGCCACATACACCGGAGCTGGCGAGTTGGAATCCAGCCAGGGCCCGCCAAACAACAATGACAACTACAACCAAAATATAGCCGGGCATTGTGGTGGGCGCCTGCAGTCCCATCTACTTGGGAGGCTGAGGCAAGAGAATCGCTTAAGCCCTAGAATTTGAGGTTGTTGTGAGCTGAGACGCCATGGCACACTACCCAGGGTGACAGCTTGAGACTCTGTCTCAAAAAAAAAAAAAAAAAAAAAAAAAATCTTAAGAACAGTAACAGAAAATAGAAGACTATGACAATCATAATAGACATTTTGTCAAAAACTATGCAAACCAGAAGACAAAGGATTCATTAAAATGCTGAAGAAAAAAATTTTCAAACTAAAACTCTACATCTTAGCAAAAATATCCTTGAGACAAAAAAGACGTTTTCTTTTTTTTTTTTAAGACAGAATCTCACTTTGTTGCCCTCGGTAGAGTGCTGTAGCATCATAGCTCACAGCAACCTCAAACTCTTAGGCTCAAGAGATTCTCTTGTCTCAGCCTCCCAAGTAGCTAGGACTATAGGCGCCTGCCACAACGCCGAGCTGTTTGTAGAGATGGCACAGGTTGCTCCTACGCAGGTTGGTCTCAAACCTACAAGCTCAGGCGATCCACCCACCTCAGCCTCCCAGAGTGCTAAGATTACACGTGTGAGCCACCGCGCCCGGCAAAATAAAGACATTTTCATACAAAAGAAAAGCTGAGAGAAATTGTAACAGAAGACTTATACAAGTATTAAAGGAAGTTTTTTAGAAAGAAAGGAAACAATAAACAGAAACTTGGATCTCCACAAAGGAAGGAAGAATATCAGAAATGTAAATATGCAAAGAAAAATAAACCCTCCCCTATTTAAAAAAAATTTTTAGAAGAACTTTTTAAAGGAAAAACAGTTATAATGGTCTATGAAGTACATAACCAGTGAAGTAAAATGTATGAAAGGACTAGCACAAAGGCCAAGAGAAGATAAAAGAAAGAATACTACCCTAAGGATCCAACATTTTAAGTGAGATGTTTAAAGGTAGTCTGTGATTAGTTACATTTTATAAAAGATAAAATAATTTCTGAAAAAGATAAAGAGATATATATAGTCAATAAGCTAATAGTAGAAGGCTGGGGGTGGTGGCTCATACTTGTAATCGTAGCACTCTGGGAGGCTAAGGCAGGAGGATTCTCCTGAGCTCCAGAGTTTGAAACCAGCCTGAGGAAGAGTGAGACCCCATCTCTACGAAAAATAGAGAAATTAGCTGGCTGTTGTGGCCCGTGCCTGTAGTCCCAGCTACTTGAGAGACTAAGGCAGAAGGATTATTTGAGCCTACAAGTTGGAAGTTGCTGTGAGCTAGGCTGATGCTATGGTACTCTAACCTGGGCAACAGAGTGAGACTCTTATCCACTCCCCTCCCCAAAAGCTAATAATGGTGATAAAAGGAAATAGTAAAAAGTAAACAAACAACTACATGGTAGACTTAACTATACCAAGAATTACATTTAATGTGCATGGTCCAAGCACCTCACAATTAATAGGGATGTTTAAAAAGTCAAGCGCCAACTACAAATATAAAGAAACCTTAAATATGACGACATATTGGTTAACAGAAAAAGGAAGATAAAAACTGTATCATGCAAAAACTAATCATCAGAACAGCTAGATTGGGCCAGGCACAGAGGCTCATGCCTGTGATTCTAGCACTCTAGGAGGCCGAGGCCAGGGGATTGTTTGAGCTCAGGCATTCAAGACCAGGCTGACCAAAAGGGAGACCTTATCTCTACTAAAAATAGAAAAGTTAGCCAGGCATAGTAGCTGGTACCTATAGTCCCAGCTTCTTGGGAGGCTGAGGCAAAAGGATTGCTCAAGCCCAAGAGTTTGATGTTGCTATGAGCTGTGATGCCACTGCACTCTAACCAGGGAGACAGACTGAAACTCTTAAAAAATAAAAAAACAGCTAAATTGGCTATATCAATACCAAAGTAGGTTTCAGAAAAAATATTGCCAGAAAGAGCAGAAATTTTACTAAAACACAACTTGAGTCTGAGCACAGTGGCTCACACCTGTAATCCCAGCACTTTGTAAGGCCAAGGCAGCAGAAATCACTTGAGGCCAGGAGTTAGATATCACCCTGGCAACATGGCAAGATTCTGTCTCTGAAAAAATAAAAAAAATTGGCTTGGCGCCTATGGCTCAAGTGGCTAAGGCGCCAGCCACATGCACCTAAGGTAGCAGGATTGAATCCAGCCCGGACCCGCCAAACAACAATGATGGCTGCAACCAAAAAAAAAATAGCCAGGCGTTGTGGTGGGCACCTGTGGTCCCAGCTACTTGGGAGGCAGAGGCAGGAGACTCGCTTGAGCCCAGGAGTTGGAGGTTGCTGTGAGCTGTGATGCCATGGCACTCTACCCAGGGGAATAGCTTGAGGCTCTGTCTCAAAAAAAAAAAAA
>CAUYQV010134347.1:0-26250 GCA_963574575.1 Galagoides demidoff | reverse complement strand
ACTAGACATTTCCCTGTGGCATTTCACAGTACCTAGCTACATATGGCCAAGGAAAATGAAAAGGATAAAGGGAAGACATTTCTGGCAGAGGAAACAGCAAAAACAGATGTTGAAAAGTAAAGGCCCTGAGTTTTTTGAACACAGGGTTTACTTTGACTAAATGGGGGTTGGGAGACTCTTACTGGGACCCTGGGCAAGTCCCTTAGGCTCTCTGACACCTGCTTAATAGATCACGGAGTCAAAGATTAGATTATTTCATTGTAAATCTAGCATTCTGTTACTCTCTATCCCCGTGGTCCTCAACCTTCCTAATGCCACAGCCCTTTAATGCAGTTCCTGTGGGTCGCGACCCACAGGTTGAGAACCACTGCTCTATCCAGGCATGTAATAAAATAAAAATTATCCATAGCTTGAAAGAAAAATTCTATATATTACTTGAATTATAAAATATGTATTTCTTATGAGACAGGGGTTTGAAATGGCTTTGAAATGAAGACCGTTATTTGCAGCACATAGCTGTAAATCCTGGAAAGATTCGTGGGAGTGTATGTCAGTTGTGAACAGTTTAAAACTTCAAGGTTCTTATTATCCTCTGGAGCCCATAAGGAATCATTTTGTTTCTCTGACCTTGGCCGGACTCTAGCATGCTCTTTTCTTGTACAATAGGGAGAGTTTCTTATAAAATTAGGGGGAATGTAAGTCAAACCTCGTCATTGTTACACAGAGACAGGGCAGCATGAAATTCACGTTCTTCACTTGATTTTAGTCAAAAACCTGAGATCGGTGAAATTCATGTTCTTAACTCAGTAGACACCATCTGCTCTTGGAGGCCAAGGAAACAATATTTTCAGAAGGGGCCCTGGCTAACTCTTTCCAGAAGTTCTGTATTTTAAGGGCATAGGATAATTCCTCTCTTTCAAGAAAACCATTTATAGGGGCTTGTATATTTTTCTAAAGTTATCTTTGCAACTTTTCTGAAACAAGACCATGATGGCCTATTAGATCATAAATGTCCTATCCATCTTCAAGGCCCTACTTAAGTATTCCTTCTTTTAGGGAGGAAGTTATCGTCAAGATATTCCTCTGTTTAACATCATCAGTTTATCATCTAAATATTAATATCCCTCACTAGTAGGTAAACTCCAAAGCAGAACACATCTAATTCATTCTAGCATTCATAGGATCAAACAGATAATAGGTGTTTAGTAAATGTTTATTGAGTGGATAGAGGAATATGTAATAGAGGAATTTCCCCAATAAAACTTACTCTTTCTTCCCTTTGGGTTCCCACTTTACTTAGATTTTTCTAGGGGTAAAACAATAGTTGGGAGTCTTTATCTTAGAACCAGACTGAGTGGGTTGAAATCCTGCCTCCAGCTCTGCTGAGCCATGTGACTGATGATGGCCAATGGGAAGTCTCTTTGCCTCAGTTTATTCACCTGTAAAATGGAATTATTTTATAAGGCTATTTATTGGATTAAATGAGATTTGTAATGGAGCTTAGGAAATTGTGTTTACTTGTTTTTTCATCATTATTTGCATGCATGTTAATATGATTCATGAAATTATAAGCTTCTTTAAAGTAGAGGTTCATTTAACTTTGGATCTTTTCTCTACTAATAGTGAGATCTCAGCAATATTTACTGAATGTAATTGATGCAGGTGATTCGGAAGGGTCAGCTCATCAAAGCACTAATAACTGGTAAATTTGTCAGCCTTATAAGACCTGCTTTAGCGTGCAACCTTCATGGTAGGTGGGATTGTATCTTTTTATTTGGACTGGTTTATGAAATTCAGCTGGCAGCAGAGAGAACAGAATCCAGGGTTATGAAGGCAGATGGGAGGTGGGGTATGTCTCCAAAGCCCCATAGAAGATGCTGCCCAGTAAATCACTGCACTTCATATCTCCTGCATCACTGCACGCACTGCTACTTCATCCATAGCCCCACTACCAACTCTCAGCAGGATGACTCACCCCTTTTTACTCTTTCTGCTGGTAACAGCCTTATGTTTACTCAAAACACTGGCTCAGGTCCTGTTCAAAGCAAATACATGTATTTGAATGTGAGCCTGTGTCATTGGCATTATTTATAATAATTAAATATATATATATTGTTTATCCTCTGAGAATCTAATTCTAAACTCTTCAGAAAACTGTTGTAGAGATCATGGGAAGGGGTAGAAGCCTTTCTCCTTCATTAAAATATTTAAAACTTAGCATTGTGCATTTATATCACCCTGATAGTCTGAGAGGCACCAACAGCTTCTCTGAGATAGTGATGTGGTTTCAGAATAAATACTGAAAATACGTGTGGTGAATGCCGTGCTATGCTGGGAGGGAACTCAATGTACTATCTCATACTTTATCTTGTTCTTACAATGTCCCTGAAAAGTAGATAGTGGGATTCCCATTGGACAGAGAAATCAGAGAAAGGATACCCAACCCTTTGACTCCGATTGAAATTTATCCCAGCAGGGCTAAGGCTCTTAATTATTCTCCTGGAATCTGACTCTTCTGAATAAAGTGGGAAGTCTCCCTGGTTAGTTCCCTTTGGCCTTATTGCTGGGGAGAGCAGCTTTAATATCCTTCCTTCTTCTACCTGCCAGGGAATTCTGACTCTCCATCCTACTGGGCGTTCTCCAGGACAAGCCCCCTAAAATACGCTTTCCATGCACACTTAAATATTTTATGTTAATAGTGCTTGAAATCAGATTTCAAGTAATACTTCCTGTGGTTTATTGGCCCAGTTAATTTAACATTAAGAAAGAAACGAGAATGAATAAAAAGCATTGCGCATTCCCACATGCAAATGTGCGCCTGGAGGAAGCTGTTAGATGCGGGGCAATCAATAAATTCCAGAAATTTAGTGGAATTGCACATGACTCTGACATCAGTTTCTGCAGGTTCTGGGGTTTGTTCGAGAACGATGTTGTCTGTCTTCATAGGATGTGGTGTTTTCTGCAACTCGGAAATTCATGGGCTCTGAAAATGCACCTTCTGTGCTGTACAGGAGCCATGGGGTGCTGTCTCCAGGGAGATTTGCAGTCGCTTGGCTCTGACAGGTGCCCACTGCGGGGGCCTCATTTCCCACCCACACCAGCCATCCATCCCAGCCTCAGCTGTAATCCAGCCAGGGAGTGGGAAAGGTCGTGGCCCAGAGGAGCAATTTTCATGCAGAATTCTGATCAACTCTGAGATTCCTCAAAAAACGATAGCAGGAGGGCATTGCTGGAGACAGGGGAGAGGTCAACTAGCAGTGCTTAAGACAAGTTTTTCTTTTTATCTCATTTATATGCTATTAAAAAAAAAACCCAAGAGTTCTTCTACTGAGTTAAAAGTTTAAAATCACTGACATAGAATAGGAAAGAGTTAGTGATAACAATAAGCTCTTAAAGATGTTTGCCGCGTGCCGGGAGCCATGTTAAATTCTCAGTCTGTGTTCTCTCACTTGATTGTCTAAATCTGCAGTCCTCAGTCCTCAGGCTGTGGACCTGTCCCAGTCCCTGGCTTGTTAGGAAACAGGCCACACAGCAGGAGATGAGGGGCCAGAATTTGGTCAAAGCTTCATCTGTATTTGCCTCTGCTCCCCATCGCCTGAATCATTGATCTCCCGTCAGATCCTTGCCTTCACTCACAGTCTGCAGAAAAATTTTCTTCCATGAAACAAGTCCCTGGTGCCAGCAAGGCTGGGGGCCACTGCTCAGAGGAACACTATGAATATTTGCATTAATTCCATTCTAATAAGAGAGTGAGGCTCAGAGATGTAAAGTCCACTTGTTCAGGCTGCGTAGCTGATAAATGGCAGACCTTGGACTCCTGTCCTTCTGCTTCTTTCTTTCAGCACACATGCATCAGGCCCCTGCACAGTCCCAAACATGGTGTACGGTAGTGAGGACCCAACAATAAGCAAGATGGAAGTGACTCTACTCTCATGGGCCTCACAGTCAATCCAGATTTGAATCCGGATATGCGTGACTGTGGCATGTGAGCGGTTGACTCACAAACCACATTACTTACAAATGTCCAACCCTGCAGTGTCACTGGGAGGTGGTTTCTGAGAAAGTCAGGAGAGATGGAGAGAAACTGATAAGTCCTAAATAAGTCCTACTGTACTCATTTTCTGTGGGACGTGTGGGCAAAGATGACCTCATGGAATGATAGACTATGTGTTCCCGGAGCCTGAGGCAACTCTCCTCTCTGTTGGCAGTGCCTGCAAATTATAGGGACAACTCAGAATGATTCCTTTCCGATTTTAAGCTAGGACTTTAAATATAACAGTATATAATGCAGGTAAAGCACTAGATTATGAGTTAAGGGAATTGGTTCACATCTTGAGCCTCTTGTCACTTTGTGAAAGTAATTTCATTTCTTCAGCTCCCCACGTGCAATTTGGCAAGATTAAATGGTATATGGTTCCCTCTAACTCACACATTCTGTGTTTCTGAGTCTGTGAGTTCAGTAGATACATCCTTTAGGACTGGAGAGCATTTGTCCTCTTCAAGTTCAGGTGTCCCCTACAAGAGTAGTTTTAGAATGTGTGACTGTAGCCATTAATAAGAAATAAAATTGACCTTGTGACTTAGCACAAAAGCACACACACCGTATATGTATGAGAAAAATTATCATATTAATATAGATACCATTACTTTTGTTATATATTCTGAAATACTCCATGATATTCCATTCCATTCTAGTCTTCTTTTATGTTTCACTTTTGTAGAAATGTTGAGGGATCCAATAAATTATCTTAATATTAATTTTATAATCTACTAGATGGACTTTCATGGAGAATTTCTCAAGGTCAAGCTATTTCTGCCTTCTGCTTGCTTTGGAAGATTAACAAAAATATACATATTTATTCTTCAGACTGCTGAGCAAATGCCCTACTGCCCTTGGGCTTGGGAACTGCTCTTTCTTTGACCAGGCAGACAATTTTTCCCAATTTCCTGCTTTCCCACCATGATGCTATGAGACCTTGTGCTGTCCTTTAAGTGAGCTCAAAGTGCACCCTTAGGATAGAAGCCCATGGTATTGTTGTTTAAAGAAGTGATCGGCCAGTCTAGTTTGGAATAAAACTGATTCCCTCAGTTATCAAAGGACTCTTTAAAATTCTCTAATGCATGGAGCTTAACTGAAGTTAAGAAATAATCACCCACATTCATCAGGACGCAGCAACAGAACAGGGTACTTGCAGCTTCTGAAGTGGCTTTATCATGATCAGCTTGGTCTCTCCTTTGCTTCATGGAGAAAATACTGTGGGAATTTAAAAAATGTATAAACTGAGGCTGAAAGCCCTGAAGACTAGGGGATGTCAGACAGACAGTACGTCCCACGGGGAGGCAAAACAATGTGTTTAGAACTCCGTGACTTCACGAAGTTCTTTCTCTGAGGACCTCTGTTTTGTTGCTTAGCAAGGTCAGGGAGGAGGAAGTGGTTGGTTAGTCAAATCTACTAGAATACTTAACTTTTGGTTTTCTCCTGTTTCTCTCAGTCACGGCATTATTTTATTTTTGCCTCGTTTCTTTGTGGGCTGTGAATCACTAGATGTTTAGTGAGATGTTTAGCTCCATTGCATATTCTGCTCTAGACAGTTGACTTCTGACATGGCTCCAAGATGGCCGTCCTCCTCATTCAAATCTTAATAGAAGGGTCACCCCACAAGGAGCCTTTTCTAGCACTTCACTGTACTACTGCTGGTCTCTGTGTGACATTACCCTTTTACTTGACAACACTTCTTACCATAAATAAAAATAAATATTTATTTGCATACGTATTTGTTATCTGCCTTCCCCCCATAATGTGTAGGTTCTACTCAAGGTCAGGCCACTTCCTGCTCCCACTATATCCCAGAAGCTGTGACATTGCCTGACAGAGTCAGAGATCAGTAAAAACATGTTGAACAATATTCGGTGTTTTGTGCACACCTCTAACTCCAAGTTAAATATAATCTCTCCCTTCTTCAATGTTCAGAGATCTTGCTCTTGTAATACTCTCTGCTTTGGATGGTTGTTTCTTAAATAAATGTTCACATCTTTTGTGAGGTAATAAATGCCTAAAGGAAGGATTAACATTTTCTTTAGGAAATGAACTTTTATTACCTGTCTATGTGCCAGGCATGGTGTTGGACACTTCACTAGTATTGTTTTATTTCTTCCTCACCACAACCCCCTAAGGTGGTGATTATTACTGCAGTCCTGCAGATTAAGGATGTTAGACTTAAAAGCTTTCGAGATCTGTCCACTTTGTTTAGCTAGAAAATGACTGAGTTAGGATTCAGCAAACAAACATTTGATTCTCCTTTGTTTTCTCACATTTGTATCCCTTTGGGCTGTGCATAGAGAATTGTCTTATTAATTTCAAAAATTAATGAGGAAACATTTTATTTAAATTCAGTAACTTCAATCTTGCATCTCAAGAGCAGTAGCATTGATTTCCTACAGGAGGTTTTACATTTTCATCTACTGTGTTTCCTGTGGTATCTTGAGAAACTGTGATGCTGGAACAAGTCCCTGCTTACTAGAGAAATCTGAGTGGTAATTTCCTTGAAACAGGTTAACATTTTTTTAGTTAACATTCATGTTTGGTAAGTGCTTGTAGGCTCCAGGCAGTGTGGTGTGAATCTCATGGAAAGGAATTCAGCAAACACAGTTTGTTCTTGAGGAACTTACAGTTCAGTGGAGACATTCTGTTAATTAGAAATTCTGAGAGATTCAAGTGAGTGTAGATGGCTGATCTGTCAATCAGTATCTTTTTGCTAAGGTGACAGAGACCAGAGAGCACGCCAAAAGTAATGGTTGTTCAGTCTTCATTCCACAAGTAACAAAAGAGAGAACAGAAAAGACTGATAAGGAAGAGGAAGAAGGAAGACCTGTAAAGTTAGGTCCTAGAAACATTTAATCTCCACTGAGACATGCGTTTCTCTCTCTTTTTTGCTAACTGGACGAATGTATCGTGTTTCCCTCTTTCTTCCCTGTCTCCTAAACATTTCAGAATCATTCTTCTTTTTCCTTTTTATTCCAAGCATATTTGTGTTCTATTTTTGTCTGCTGACTCTGACTTTATTAGCCTTTCTGTGCATTTTTTTTTTTTACAGTTTTTGGTGGGGGTCAGGGTGAACCCACCACCCCTGGGATGTGGGGCCAGTGCCCTACTCCTTGAGCCGCAGGTGCCACCCTCTGCACGTCTTTTTAAATACGCGTTTCTTTTTCCTCTTAGACAAAATAAAAAAAATTAGAAAACATAAAAAGTGCAAGTACATCTGTATTACCGTCACTGACAGAAAATACTATTGTTAATTCCCTCCGAGTTTGACTGTTTTGTTCTCTCTTAGATTTTGTTAGAATAAATATATAATTCTGTTTTCTGGCTTAGAATTTATTAAGCACTTAGGTTGTTTCCAGTGTTACCTATTTATACATAATGTTTTAGACCAAGGATTTTTTTTTACATTAATCTCTGATTTATTTCCTTTGAACAGATAACTTGGAAGTTGAAATATTAATACCAGACTTTTCCACAAAAGCCCAGCCAATTTAGTATCTTCTCCCTACAGCACGAGAATGCTTATTTTGCCACTCCCTGGCACCAGTGAATATTATTTGCTGAATTCATGTGCCTATGGTATAAGAAAAAAAATGTCCTTGTTTTGAAGTGAACCTTTTCATTACCAATGAGGTTGAACTTCTTTCCTCCCCCATTTGTGTACCAGTCCTTTGCATGTCTTATGCTACTTGTTTTGACCATTTAATTTTTTTTTTAATGGAGGTAAAATTTGCTTATGGTGAATTACATAAATCATAAGTAGACTGTTTGAGAGGCTATGAAAAATGCATACGCTTATTTAATCACATCACCATAAAGATATAAATTATTATCATCTCAGAAGATTCCCTTGTGCCCCTTTTCTATCAGTTCTTATCCACAGACTCCCAGCCAGAGGCGACCACTGATCTGATTTCTGTCACAGTCGTTTTTCCTGTTTTAGAACATCATGCAAATGGAATCGTGTGGTGTGTAACTTTTGTGACAAGCTTCTTTAGCGCAAGATAAGGTTTTTGAGGTTACTCTACATGGTTGGGTTAATCTTACTTTATTATGGAATAGTATTTAATTATATGACTCTAACGATGTGTGTATTCACTCTAGAGATGTGGCACGTGGGATGTTTCCAAGTATTTTTGTTTTGTCCTGTCTTTCATTTTTTGTTCTTTCTTTTTCTCCTTCTTTTTCTTAAGCTATTCTGTATATACTAAGTATCTCTTTGGATTTAAATTTCCTGTTTGTTCCATGTGCCCTTTGTTCGTTTTTTATAAAAAAAACTAATTTTCTGTCTTCTTTTTCAATGAGTAGAATGTTTTCTTCTCTCCCATCTTTCTATACTATTGGCTTATTGGCTCTCTCTCTCTCTTCCTCACCCCCCCCCAATGGTTGCTCTATGGTTCACATTATGTATCTCAAACTTAGCACAAACTTCAGATGCTATTATTCTAGTTTATGTTTAAGGTAAAATATTTAAAAGAGTAAAATTCAATTTCCACGGTCCCATATCTATATTCTTATTGTTATATATTTTACTGCTACACCTGTTACAAACCCTGAAATTTATAATTTTTTAAAAATAAAAATATATGGGTGGTACCCGTGGGTCAAAGGAGTAGGGTGCCAGCCCCATATATATTGGTCCTGGCCCCAAACTGCAATAAATAAATAAATAAACAAACAAACAAATAAATAAATAAATAAAAATATCTGCTGTGAAGGAACACATATTTACTATCCCTGACAATCTCTAATTTTTTATTTGGAATCCAGTTTCTGTTTCATACTATTTTCCTTGCACCTAAAGAACTTCCTTTGATCAAGTGCAGATTTGCTGCTGGTAAAGTCTCTTAGCTTTTGTCTGTCTAAAAAGTCTTTACTTTGAATGATGTTTTTAATGGATATGGAATTGTAGACTATTTTTTTTCCTTAGTACTTACAAGGTGTGCTTCTTTGACTGACTTTTCGTAAAAATCCAGGCTGAACATTTCTGTCTTATGATTGCATAATTAATTTATTCACATTTAATCTGTATACTTGGGTTGGCTTTATGTCTGCTATTTTACTTTGAGTTTTCTATGTATCTTGTGTCCATTAGTTTTTAATTGCTTCATTGTATATTTAAGGTATACAATATAATGTTATGGGATACGTGTAGATAAAACAGTTCTGTAGTGAAGCAAATGCACATACTCATCATCATATTAACGTATTCATCATCACACATTTTGATATTCATGACCTTTTCTATTATCCATGACCAAAGAGTCCATTAATACTGATATCTGTGGGTAGAAATGGTATTTAGAATATGCTGACATTATCTTAAAAAGATATACCATTAAATAGCAAGAATGTTTTCTCCCACGTTACTTCTACTAGAAACACTTTGGCTTACTTTGAATGTTTCACAGTTGGCCTCTACTGTTTCTAATGCAATGTGAGCTGTGAATCACATTCATCATCTAACAGGACAACAGAAACTATGGCCCAAGGGCCACATGCGGCCCGCCTAGGACATTTATCCACCTACCAGGTGTTTTTTGCCGCTGTTGCCTTTCCTGCTTAGCAGCTGACTCATCCTGGGGCCTGCAGTCTGGCCGTCCAATGATCTGAGGGACAGTGAACTGGCCCCCTGTTTAAAATGTCTGAGGATGAGGACCCCTGAACATGTGAAGAAAGATGAGACATTGTCATTGTATCTTCTTTAACTTCTTTTAACATATTTTTCTTTAGTTCTATAAACATATTTATTGTAGCTGCTTTGGTGTCTTGTAAATTCAATATTTATACTTTTTTACAGCGTTTTTGTTACCTCCTTTTAAATTTTTCTGTGTATGAGTCATACTTATCTGTTTCTTTGTTTTTTGTTGGGGACCAGCCCCAAACTACACCATGAGTTCTTTCCCAGTGACTGGTGGGACAAGAGGATAGGGGAAAAATCAAGAGTCAAGACAGCAAAGAAAGTTTTAAGATGCTGGGCTGGGGGCTGTCCACCTCCAAGCATGGGGACTGGTGGAAAGCCCTAGCTCTGCGCTAGCTCTGCTTTTATTACCCACATCACTGTTTTAATCATTAATCTAATGGGGGAAGGCTAAACCCTTATGCAATGGTTCTTGCTGGGCTTGGATTTTCTAACCAAACTATTTCTCTAACTATGTTAATTAAACCAATCTACCTCTTCCTTTTATTACTCTTAAGTTATTTATGATCTTTTTTTTTTTTTTTTGTTTGAGACGGAGCCTCAAGCTATCCACCTGGGTAGAGTGCCATGGCATCACAGCTCATAGCAACCTCCAGCTCCTGGGCTCAAGCGAGTCTCCTGCCTCTGCCTCCCAAGTAGCTGGGACCACAGGCGCCCGCCACAATGCCCGGCCATTTTCTGGTTGCAGCCATCATTGTTGTTTGGCGGGTCCCGGCTGGGGATTCGAACCTGCCACCTTAGGTGTACGTGGCTGGCGCCTTAGCCGATTGAGCCACAGGCGCCGAGCCAGTTATTTATGATCTTAACACAAACAGAGCATGGGACAGAGAACACAGTTTGGAAGCAGGATGTCAAGACAGACCCTAATTAGGCCATGCATGCAAATCTCAGGAGTGGCGATTAAGCCCCCGGGAAGCTTTGTGTGCAACTGAATTGGTGCTGCTATCAATACTGAGATGACAAAAGAAAGGAGATATTTTCCTCCTTATCTTCTTGAGAGACTTTTTCTCTCTTAAGAAGGTTTAGGCACCTGCCCTGTCTCCAGTGAGTTCAGCATTCCCTCATTAACTCTCCAGATGCACTCACTGTCCCTGAGAGGGCAGCTCCACCTGCTGCAGCGAGCCTTGTCTCTCAGTGCTCAGTGACCCCTTACCCAAGGCACACTGGGGAAGGTGTGAAGCTCCGGTAAGACAGTCTACTTGAAAATGCCAGGCTTGAGTGGCGCCTGCTGCTCAGTGGGTAGGGCACTGGCCCCATATACCGAGGGTGGCAGGTTTGAACCCGGCCCTGGCCGAACTGCAACAAAAAAATATCTGGGGGTTGTGGCGGGCACCTGTGTCCCAGCTACTCAGGAGGCTGAGGCAAGAGAATTACCTAAGCCCAGATGTTGGAGGTTGCTGTGAACTGTGATGCCACAGCACTCTACCAAGGGTGATGAAGTGAGACTCTGTCTCTAAAAAAAAAAAAGAAAGAAAGAAAGAAAAAAGAAAATGCCAGGCTTATGGCTGTCACATATTGCAACAGATTTGGGGTGTCTCTGATCCACTTCTCTCCTGTCTCTGTTCCCTTTGCCCCATCATCTGCAATCATTTTCTTATTTCAAACCCTAACCTACTTCTAATAAAAGTTGGTTTTAAACTTAGTAAATCATTATCTCTAGCAGTATAAGTACATCAAGATGACTCTTCCCTTAAGTACCCTGCTGTTTTGTAACTTTTTTCCATAGAGAAATATACATTTTAAATAAAAAATTGTATCAAGCCCTCCAACCCAAGGTTTTTTTGTATTAGTTTTTATAGTGAATGCAATTTCCCTTGCAGTGTGAAACATCTGATGTTACTCCTCAGAGGATGCGACCTTCGGTATGAGTATAGTCACTCCAAGAGACACTGGTTTTCTCAGAGCTTCTTAGAGACTAACACACTCTCTCTTTATCTCTCCTTTTCCTCTCCTTTCTTCCTCTTCCACCCTCTCACTCTCCACCCCCATCTCTTATATCTTTCTAGTAGGCCTCCCGACACTATTGGTAACACGCTCAGCTTTGCAAATTTGCTGCTGATTGCTCTATTGGTTTGGACAACGCCAGTAGTGACTCGTTAAATATTCTTTGGTTTGAGTCTCAGTCTATGATTCCAAAAAGTACTTCCTTATGTTCAAAGATTTAAGGGGGCTTCTGTGGAGATTTCCAAAACTTTCTCTGTTCAGTTTTTCTTCCTCTTGGGGACTCTGTCCCTCAAATTCCAGTTGCCTATTTCTTCAAACTCCGATCTTTGTCTCCTAAACTCAGGGAGTGCACCGTGCCCTGCTGAGGTTTGCTCATCACAGCCCGTGTTCTAGAACCTGTGTCCAGGCAGAAAGCTGAGACAATCTTAGGAATCACCTTATCTGTTTCTCCTCTGTGTATCATCATATACTGAGCTGCTTTTTGTTTGATGTCTGAAGACTACTCTTCCATATTTTTTATGCATTTATAATTTTTCTATGGTAGAATAAATAGTCTTATACCGACTAAACGGTTGTTGGGGAAAAGTCAATGTTTTTTGTTCTTTTTTTGTGCCTCTGTGTTTTTCTTATTTATCAGAGCAAACACCTTAAAAACCCAAAATTTTGATCTTTGTTATATGAGTTGATGTATTTTCCTTCTATGACATTTCCTTTGAAGTTATTTTATGTTGTTTTTTGATCTCCATATTTTAATCTCTATGTAACCAAAATTATTGGTGTTTTCTTTATAAGTTTTTTTTTTTACTAGAGATCAAACACTTTTCTGGAGTCTCATAGGTTTGGGGGGAACTTCTTTTTTTATATATATATTCTCATTCTACTGATAATATTTTCTATAGCATTATATTGATAAGGTGATAGTGTTTTTTCTTCTAAGTTTCTTCATTTATAGAAACAGGTGTTGTGTAAAGAAATGAATAAAAAACACTGGAAAGTGGTTGAAGACCATTACCAATTATTTTAGATTTCATGTGTATCAATCCTGTGTTATGAATTTAAGGTCACCTTTGGAGTATATAAGATTAAGACAGATACCAGGCATCCTCAAACTATGGCCCATGGGCCACATGCAGCCCATTGAGGACATTTATCCAGCCCACCAGGTGTTTTTGCCGCCACTGCCTGTCCTGCTTAGCAGTGGACTCATCCTGGGGTCCACAGTCTGGCCCTCCAACGGTCTGAGGGACAGTGAACTGGCCCCCTGTTTAAAAATTTTGAAGACCCTTGGATAATACTGTATCCTTTCTTTCTTAGGGATAAAATTTGCTCAAAATCAATAACAATGAAAATGAGGCCTATAGACTAGGACAAGCCTAAAGGACACAACAGCAGCCAATGTGAGCGATTCTAACTCCAGACAGTAGTGACAATGACCAGACTGCAGTCAGAAAGGCAGTTTGGAATCTGGCTCTGTCCCTTACTCTCTTTATTTTGAAGTTGTGGTTAAGGTAAAATCAGAGACCGTAGGTAAACCAGTTTCTGACCTATCACCATCACAGCCACCACCATTGTTGTTGTGATTATAGTAATAACAGTAGAAAGATTAAAAAGATGGAGATACACTTTGAATGATGTGAGTCGGCAGGAATGATCCTTCCTTTGCTTTCTTTATAATAATTTATGGCCTTTGCTTTCTTTATAATAAAATAAGTAAAATAGTGTGGGTTATGTGCTTTCAAACTTACTTCCCTATGAATATATGTATATACACCTGTATGCATGCATGTATGCGTGTACTTAACTTCACTAGGTGGCTCCCATAGAGCCATCTGTTTTTATTTACTGTGACTGTTAGTAGAAGCACTGAATGTGGGGAAAGGGTATGGAGAAAAGGGAGAGCTGGCAGTGAGCACATCACTTTTCCTGTCCCAATGAATGAGTGCTCTTCCCGGCTTATCTATTCTCCACAGACACATGTTTAAATCAAATCAGATAACCCTGGCTCTTTTTCCTTTGCTCAAAGGAAGTTTGTAGGGTAATTTTACTGAAATAGGAGTCAATATCACCAAATTTAAGTTCCTTTCCTCCACTGTTGAGTTGTGTGCTTTGGAAAAGCTCCTTTATTCTCTTTGGTTTCTACTTTGGGGTTGGGACATAGAATTATGTAAGGGCCAGAGAAAATTCTCCATGTGTGCCAGAGCTCACTCATTCATTACCTTTTAAATCAAGTCATTATTGACTGAGTGATTTCTATCCTTTAGGCACTGTGTTCCCTGTTGGGGCACAGCTGTATAAAAACTACAGAACTTGTCTTTACTCTCAAGAAATTTGTCTAGAAGAACAGAGAGATATTAGTGTATAGAATGAGCATAAGGAGAAGGAATGCCACAAAGGAGAGGTTCAAGGTGACACGGTGATGAAGGACACAGGCCAGGGTTCTACTGACTAATCCTACAAAGGTAGAGACAGAAGGTAGTATTTTAGGCTTTGAAAGTCAATAGGTAAAAATAAACACTTATTCCTACCAAAATGCCCTTTTTAATATTTTATATTTAAAAATGAAAAACCACTCGTAGGTCATAGGGACCTTATAAAAACAGGTGGTAGGCAGAGGCCTGCTGACCCCTAATTAGACCACAGGTATATTTATAAAACAGTCTGCTAGATATTACACCCCTATCCAGGGAATTTTAGTGGTTACTGTCACCTACAGAACTTGCAGAAGATATCTCTCCCTGTCTCTCTGTTCTCACCTATCTCTAACTCTCTCTCTTTCTTTGGTTATATCATATCCTTGTAGAATTCAAAAACATGTATGGAATACAGGCACTCAAGCCTAATATTTTCTGATATTTCAATGTGGCTGCCCATTGGTTTACTCTGAGAAAGCCTTTAACCATTTTATTAGTTTCCATACAACATTCTATGACTATGTTGGTGAGTGACTGTAGCTGTGTTGATGCTATAGCAGGCACCGGTTAACCCATCAACGTATTGATCATCAATATGCTGTATCTGCTGAGGATATTGAGAACAGATTCTGAGGAATCAGACAGAGGAAAGAACAGAACAGGAAAAATACCTAGTTGTCCCAGAGAAATATTAGTAAACATGTTGTCTTGGCTATTTATTGTCGGAAATCTTCTTCTTCTTCTTCTTTTTTTTTTTTTTTTTTTGAGACGGAGCCTCAAGCTATCCCCCGGGATAGAGTGCCATGGCATCACAGCTCATAGCAACCTCCAACTCCTGGGCTCAAGCCAGTCTCCTGCCTCCGCCTCCCAAGTAGCTGGGACCACAGACACCCGCCACAACGCCCGGCCATTTTTTGGTTGCAGTCATCATTGTTGTTTGGCGGGCCCGGGCTGGGGATTCAAACCCGCCACCTTAGGTGTATGTGGCTGGCACCTTAGCCAATTGAGCCACAGGCGCCGAGCCCGGAAATCTTCTTGTAGTTGATGAAATCAGAAGGATGATGTCCTGTATGAATGCATTAAGTCGTTTGAAGAGACTTCAAAGTGCCATCAAATTGAATTAGGGGAAAAAAGAATATTTATTACTTCTTAAAACTCATAATACAAAAAATATTACAAAATTGAAATGTGAAAAAAAATGACATTTAAAATGCCTGGAATACTTAAAAATGTCCTGAATTTTATTTATTCTACTATACATTTGTCCTAAGGTAGTAATTTAAACATTCTTATAGATACTTATAAGTATTGTTTTTTGGCACACCAAGGACTAGAACAAGACAAAAATTCCACATGCAGTCAATTTGACGCTATCAGCTATTTACTTTATTGCTTGTCCCTCTTACCCACACATGCATGCTCGCTCCTTCTTTCTTTTTCTCACTTTCCCCTTCGTTGTTTCAGTACTTGACTTTTTCTGATCTTTTATTTAGGTTGGCAAAAAAGTATGGTTGGAAAAATGCCAAAGATCTAATCAAGAAATCGTCAATAATAACCATGTAGCTCAAGCTATAAATCACTTTGGATTAAACATCACTGTTCACATGAGTCTGAAATTTCCAATGCTATTCATTTGCTATCTGCCAATGGAAATTAAAACATTCCCTTCCCAGGGGATCTTTGAGAAATGGATGTATCTCCCCTGTCAGGGCAGCTGGAAAGTTGCTTGCCTGAAGATAATCAAACAGAGACAATGACATTGCTGAGGTCTTTTCTTCCCTAAAAAGTTGAATTTATTTGTATACAACATCTAGTTCAAGCTATTGTGTTTTGGGTGTGTTGTCCAGTGCATCTTAACAGCTTAAAGGTCCAACTGACCAGTGGCCTTGATGTGATGTATGTATCATCCATAAATCAGACTTAAATCAGACACTGTTCTCAATGTGTATTACCCCATCCAATTTTCACATGAACACTGTGAAGCACATACTGTTATTACCTCCAATCTTTAGATATAGACACAGACAATGAAACCTTAAGCAATATGTAAAGATTGAATATTTTGCCTCCAGAGTATGCACTCCACACTACAATGATAACTTCTATAATCTCTGACTAATATTGATTATGTTGAATCTATCCTCTGCTAAGTGCTTAGCATTTTTTTCTCTGAGCTATTCTCCACCCATTGTTAGCACAGTGGATTCTGTTATTTTCCACAGTTTGCATAGAAGGAAACTCATATGCACAGACCTTAAAACAATCTGTCCAAGCTCATAGAACTAATTAGACAAGTTCCTTGACTAATCAGAATCAAGCTCAAAGACCGAGGTGATAGACTCCAAAGCCTTCTATTCTGAAGCAAAGTTTGCTCCAGTTCTGTACACATATTAGGCCTTACCATAGTTTATTCCAAGTATGTTTTAGTGTTAATCTCACAAAAAAATCAAGAACTGACATATATTAGCACTAATTGGTGTACTACATATATTGTACATACAATATACTACTAGTATTCAATACACGTAAGAATTTTCAATGTTCTTTAGATACAGCCTTATTCTACTATCCAAACTGTAATTGAGCTGTCAAAACCTCAGACTTTTTATGAACTTCCTCAAGTTATGGCATAAACTTGCCATTAAACATTAACTAGAACTTTTGTACATGTATAGGAATAACAAGAACAATACTCCGCATCTTACAGAAACACATATATTTAGTGTTTACTTTCAGCCAGGCACTGTGCCAAGCCCTTTTACACATAGAATCTTATTGAAACTTATAACTGCATATGCAAGTCTGTCCCCCATTTTTTACAACTGAATCACTTGAGGTTGGTAGAGGTCAATGTCTTGCCCCAGCCAGAGTCATAAGTGGGGCAAGTTCAGTCTCATACCTAGGGCTTTTCTATTCAGAATCTAGGTGCTTTCCACATTGCTTTCCAATCTTACTTGGTTCTCTCAAAGTTCTCTGCCCCACCTCCAAAAGTAAAGGACCAAAGAGTTTATTTGCTCAGTGGCATAAATTTAACAACAGACAAGGGCATCATCAGAACTCATGTCTTTTATTTTGTTTTAATCTGTTGCTTTTGGCAGTGTATTTATTACCACTCATACAGGTGCTCATATTATACACATGTCTTAAGGAGAAATCAGAATAAAACGCCTTGTATTTAAATGATCGCTTTTCTTTTTTAGCTTTACTCTCTGTTTTTCATTGCTGTACTCAGGTGGCTCTTTAAAAATTCTAATTGCTGAAGTTACCACATTAAAGGATTATTGCAAGAACAACAAGTTAAATTCCAGAAATCACAGGCAATGAAACGTATTCCCTTTGAAGACCTTATTGAGATGCTGAGAGGATCATGCTAAAATAAAGAGATAACCGGGTTGAAATTTGAGACCAATTTTGCGTGTGAAAACTCAGCAAATATTATGCTCAGTTAAACAATATGTGATCATTGGAACAGATGATGTTCTGGGAAAAAACTTTTCTGTACATTGTTGAAATGAAAAGAATTCTTCATGCAACTAGGAATAGGCAGCTAGTGAGGGTCTTCTCAATGAAATAACGGTTTTCAAGGTACTTGACTTGAAAGCACGGAATAAAATATTTTCTAAAACTGGACCTGAAATGGAAGGGGCCAAGGCATACGAGTCAGTCAATTTAATTTGCAATCATAATAAACTGGGTTCTTTTAGTTTTTCTTCTATCATCAAAAATAACATAAAAACAAAAATCTGTATAACTCCATCCATCACATTTGATACATATTCGGATTAATCAGGATAGAAAGACTATCTTGTTCTGATAGCAAACAACACAATCTCAGTAACTTACACTATAAAAGTTTACTTTCTGCTCCCATGGAATTACATGTGGTGTGAACTCATGATCCTCTGCCTTATAGTTTAGCCATGTGGGACATATGTTTCCTGAGATCACTGCAACAGTGGAAAGGAAGGATAGAGAAGACGCACCAGCTCTCACATGGGACATGTCAGTTTTGCTAATAGCGCATTGCCTAGAGTCACTCACTCAGCCCAAGCCCTATAGGGAGACTGACAAATACGGATGAACAAATGGTTATTTGCCAAACACTGTCTCTGATCTACTAATTCTTCCTTCCTACCCTCCTTCTGCCACTCTGCTTTTCCCCTTTTCATTCTTCATTCTTCTCATCTTATCTTTCTTTAGGTGTCGGTGTCCTGTTTGCTCTTCATTCAGCCAGTGTTTAACAAATTGTGTGTCTCTGGCTAAGGCGCCAGCTACATACACCTAAGGTGGCGGGTTTGCATCCCCAGCCCGGGCCCGCCAAAACAACAATGATGGCTGCAACCAAAAAATGGCCGGGCATTGTGGCGGGCGCCTGTGGTCCCAGCTACTTGGGAGGCGGAGGCAGGAGACTCGCTTGAGCCCAGGAATTGGAGGTTGCTGCGAGCTGTGATGCCAAGTCACTCTACCCAGGGGGATAGCTTGAGGCTCCGTCTCAAAAAAAAAAAAAAAAGATAGATAGATATTAGTCTTCAGCAGAGATTAGTGATCTTCAGCAGAGAGATGCCCTGCTGGCATTCTGCAGGCAGGAGAGGAGACAGAGTCAGAGTAAGTGGGTCCATGATAGAATGCACATGCCTTCTTCTCTAGCCTAATATAAGGCTGATCTCGTGCCTGTCAACACCACAGGTATAGAGACGGCCAGTTCACCAGTGCTCTCATCTCAGGAGCTCTCATGCTTGATAGGGGAGCTAAATTCTTCTCCATGCCCTTTTCACCAAGGTGTTCCATTATTGAGCTATACAGGTATTTCTTATAACTCTCACTCTTCCTAGCCATAGGGTTATGGGCTGCTGTATTTCCCCCCTTTTTTTATATACAAACAAAATAATTTTTAATGTGGTAAAGGCAGTTCTTCCTATTATCTAGCCCTTTTCTTGCTAGGCAAAAGAATATGGTAATTATCAAAGTTCAGAATTTCAGGTATGGGCTCTTTTAAAGAGGAAGCCCAATTCAGATTTAAACTATTAGCCCCTAGGGAAAAACCTGTGATTGTAATGTTAATTCCTTTAAAGGCCTTTTTAAGCTGTGAAAACAGAGAAAATCTTGGCTGAGAGAATTTACCATTTCTTTAACTGTATGAACTTTCCTTTGATATTTACTTAAAGGAGGAACAAAAGATAACACTTGACTTGCAATCTTTGCAAGCAAGGATTTTTCTCTCACTATTCCAAAGATTTTGCTACTCACAGTCCTAACAAATCCACTCTTCAGAGATATCAAAAGACTATTACTTGTGGACTAATGGTCCCACACTTCACAATTCCTCTCAAAGGCTCTGTTACTCTGTTACTCGTGGTCCTTCAGTGGTCCCACACTTCAAAGTTCCTTAGTAGTGGAGTTTTTCCTGCCTTCAAGCTGCTTTTCCAGTGGAATGTTTGCTAATTGATTCCAGACTCTTTTTTCAAATGGAGATCCCTAGCACAAAGGTGATTTAACTCCTAGTTACTCTTCCCTCCCTTTGTCCTCCCTTCCAAAGGTGCTTCACTTGCTTTAGAGTGTCCCTTTCCCCTTTGGTCCATTTCCAGGCTCTTTAGCTGGACCTGCTTATAGTACACAGACACTAATGAGAGCTGCGTTACCCCTTCACCATGCAGAATTACCAAATATTCCACAAACATATTTAATATAATTATTCTCCATTGTCATCCATTGGTCTGGTTTAATTTCCTCAGTTTTACACTGAGGCACCACAGGTCTAACCAAGCCGGCAGAGTGCTCCCATGGCATAAAATTGAATTTACTGTTTTTCTAAGAATAGTTTGAAATGAAAATATTAAAGAAACTATGTTTTAACTTGTTTACCAGTGAGTCCTGATTCTAGACCAACTGATAATTTCCCTACAATAAAGGTGTTCCATCTTTATCAAATCGAGAACAGCATTTGTTTGCCCAGTGGAAGCCTTTTTTACACTTGGGAGATACACCTGGAGGTTTACATGCTCTTTGTTAATTTTCTTTAGTATTCAATGTTCTTTTCCCTTTTAAACACTTTTCTCTTATGGCCTAGCCTCCCACATTTATGGCATTTGATGTTAACTGGGGGATTTACCCTCTGATCTTCCAGCTGCCCAATTTGAGTTGTCATGTCAATATAATGTTATGCCTGAAATTCCCCCAAGTGGCCCCAGCAGACTGTCCGAGACACACTCTGATCTAAAAAGCAAGAGGTGAGCTTTATTCAAACCCGGAAGCCCGGGCCTGGACTCTCCTGTCAAGCTGAGGACGAGCCCTGAACCTGGGGTAGGGGAAGTTTTTATGGGGTACAGAAAGCAAGAAGGGTAGGGTCGGGTACGAGTACACTTTTGATTGGTGGTTGGTGATTTCATTAGTAAAGGAGGATTTGCATTGGTGGTTGATGATTTCATTAGTACAGGTTGAGGGGTGGGGGATTTCCTAACTGGGGGCCTAAGGTGGTGCAGCCTGATTGGGTAGTTGACTTGAATTCCAAGGAAATAGAAACTTATGGCACTGTTGCCCAAGGTGGCTTAATCAACAGCCACGGTTGAGCAACCAAGAGTGGGGGAGGCTGCAGGGTGTGGCCCTGCTGGCTGGGAGCTAGGAACAGAACTTACGCAGTAAACAACAAAATGGAGCTGGTCTGGCTCTCTCAATAGCATTTATCAGCTTCAGCTATAAGATTATCTGATCTCTCAGCTGTTTTATGTCAGTTGCTATGATCTGATTTTTAAGCTGTTATGTCTGATATTTCAACTGTTGCATCTCATTCGCCATGATTGTTCTCTACTGGCTTTCTCTTTTGGCCTTCGCCTTTTTACAATATTTCCTTTTCAACTCTTAGAACCTTTGGCTGCCTTAAAGGGACAGGAGCTCTTTAGCTGTTCCTTTTTACTCTGGAGTCTTAGCTTTTTTATAAAACTTCACTTCCTCTATTTCTTCACCAGCCCCCTTAATCTACCTCAATTCCTTTCTTTTAAACAGAACTCTTAACTGCCAAAAAAGGGATTCAGGCATTGGTTTCTCAAAAGCTACTTCCTGCAGGCAATTGGCAAAGATATAGGGGAAGGCAGAAGTTCTCTTCCCTAACTTAACAAACTTTTGCAACCTATTCCCAAACTTTTCTCTTTACTGTTTTTCCAAAGGCGTTTCTCACCCCTGAGGCT
This sequence comes from Galagoides demidoff, assembly GCA_963574575.1. Lineage (NCBI taxonomy): Eukaryota > Metazoa > Chordata > Mammalia > Primates > Galagidae > Galagoides > Galagoides demidoff. The sequence goes on along the minus strand of CAUYQV010134347.1, from coordinate 4,971 downwards.
AAAGGCTTGTTTACTAAAGGTATCTCCTAGTTCTGTCTTTTCTCTTTCCCTCTTGTCTAAAGGCTTTTTTCTGCTTTTTTCTCCAGCCACGTCACAGAAGAGGCTAACGGCTTTTATCAGTTTTTTCCCACAGAAGAGGTAGTTAGAATTTGGAAAGAGAAAATGTAAGAAAGAAGAGGAAAAACCAAATGAGAAAGGCCTGTTGTTGGCTGTCTTTCTTAGATAATTCTTTTCCCTCAAAATATTTCTATTTCTCTTCTCTCTCTTTTTCTTATTTCCTAAAGCTTATTTCCCTCTCAGTTAGCATTCACTGAATTCTGCCAACTATGCCATTTGTCACAGCCCACCGCTGCCACCCCTTGTCAGGGCCCAGGACTGGCCAGGTCTCTGGCCCAGCTTAACTAAGTTCTGGATACAGACTGCTAAGCTACCTTGGTCAAAAACAATTTCTCTTAGGTGCCTGAGGGCTATCTACTTTAACAGGAGAGAGAGAGCTTCTTAGAGAAAGTAAAGCAGTCTTCTTAGAAAGATAGTCTATAGCAGAGCTTAATGATCTTCAGCAGAGAGATGCCGTGCTGGCATTCTGCAGGCAGGAGAGGAGACAGAGTCAGAGTAAGTGGGTCCATGATAGAATGCACGTACTCCCGACTGCCTTCTCCTCCAGCCTAATATAAGGCTGATCTCGTGCCTCTCAACACCACAGGTGTAGAGACTGCCAATTCACCAATGCTCTCATCTCATGAGCTCTCATGCTTGGTAAGGGAGCTAAATTCCTCCCCACGGCCTTTTTACCATTGTGTTTCATTATTGAGCTATACAGGTATTTCTTGTAACTCTCAATCCTCCTAGCCATAGGCTATATGGGCTGCTACAATGATGTCAATCTTGAATTTTTTATCAGAATCATTTTAGCTTCATATAGAGAATTGGGTAGCCACATTATTCTTACTCTGGATGAGTTAATACAGAATAAGAATTATCTATTTTTTATAGCATTAAGAGACTGACTATAAAATTGTCAGCACTAGTGTATATTTTCTTTTTCTAATGCATTTTTAATAAGAATTCTTTATAATATTTAATATTTATTCTATTGTCATTAATTTCTGATGTCAAATTTTATAATTTTAATAGAAATTAATTTATCTTGAAGATTATAAAAAATTAGCCTCAAGCTATTGGGAAAGACAACCTTCACCATGAGCCCTTTGAGTCTTTGCATGTTCTTTTGTGGTCTGACCAGTGAAAACTATAGGGCCCTACCAATTCTTTACCTGGGCCATTTCTCAGGGTTGTGTTTGCAGCAAGCACCCTTAAAGAATGAGATGATGCTTCCCTTTGGGGATAAGATAGGAATAACAGGCATGTTTTAGTGTTTGCTATAAAACAACGGTTTCCCAAGCCCAGTGTTCCTCAATTGAAGCAGACACCCACTGTTAGTGTAGTGTCCATCTCAGTCCATATTTTGTCACCTCCTCTGGGACTTGGGGAGCAACTATAATGCTCATGCTCCTTGCTGTGCTGTGAGCGATAATGTTCTTTGTCTTTGACCCTAGAGTCTTAAGTCTTCTGTCAGAATCCATGAAATAGCAAAAGGCTAACTTAATAGTTTGTAAATGAAGTAAAATCAAACCTTACTTTTTTTTATAGTTCTTGATAGTTTTGGAGACTGTCAAAGACATATGGTGACAGACACATAGCTTTCTGGAAGAGGTAGAATAAGGGAACCATGGTTTAAGGAGAAAAACTGTCAAAACTTAATTTCTTCCCCATTGCCTACCACCTACCTTTTTGTCCTTGTACCTGTGTGTGTGATAGCAGTCTCCTTATAGCTGTGCTATAGCCCCTGACATATACTCTTTGATCTGTGTTTCTAAAAGAAAGGACATTGAAACTGGAATGGCCTGATTTAAATGCCTGGTTTTTTTTTTTTTTGGCTCCCACATCTGAACACATAATGGGTATTTGTATTTTACATGCTTATACTCTGTGAATGTGAGTGAAGCCCAGATGGAGACTCACTGAAGGACTGCCACATGGACTATTATTCCCAGGTGGTCCACCAGAAACAACAAAGAATCCCAACAGAAGAAATGACAATCAAAACTTTAGTTACAGATTTCATGGCTGCTGAACTACTCAGATAGGCTATTTCCAATACAGTAATGTCATCTGCCTGACTGAGACACCAATTATACCCCTCTTCACAATGAGCAGCTCTTAAGACGCTGCTAGGTTCTTACTGAACCCGAATGCCTGACCCATGGAGGCCTTGTGAGTCTGCCATCTAACATTTACATTTTGGTATAGATCAAGTATGACTCAATACCTGGAAAGGTATAAAGGACCCAGTAATTCTCTCTTTGGTCAAATGTACATTCAAAAGCACAGCTGTTTGGCCCTAGCATGATCTCAAGTATCCGTGAAAATGTGGCAGCTACCCTTATCATGGCAAACTAAATGCCCCTTTCTAGTACCTGAAGTAAAGTCACTGGCTCAGTGGGTCCCTCAGTTCACAATGGTTCCCTAAATGCCTGGGCCAGGTTACTGACATGTTCAAGCTAAGTTAAAAGCTGGTGGTACCTCTTTAGGCTGCTTCTGCTTACCATTCAGCCAAGTACAAACTTTGTAAATCCAAAAGCTATGACATAGTCATTCTACCACTCTGGGCAGAACTCAAGGCCTTCATCTTCTCCCTTTGATGAAACTTGCTACATTTATAGTGACTCTTGAGCTGTTTCCAGTACCTATCTGTCTGGTCTGCTACTTAGGAAACTGACAGATGAAAAGTACCTCACATTGGGGTTATACACTGTGAAAATAAATCATAGCTGCCCATTTGAAAGTCTGGTTTACTTCTAACATTAGAAGGCACACATTCCAGGCCTTTTCTCTGATAAGTCTGAATGGAGACAAGCTGATTATCAAGACTGTAGCACCCTGATTACTTCCATTGCTATCTGGATCCATCATTACATAGGAAATGGAAGAACATCACCATTATAGACTGGCAGTGTAATAAAAAACTAAATGTTTCTGATATAAAAGCTACCATAGAAATATCTGGGTTGTGACTATTGCCTAGAGATGATCTACTTGTTTTATAGTGTTTACCCACTTCTGGAAAATTGACTGTTTTAGACCTTTGACTTCACTCTCAGTGTCGCCATTGGTACTTTTTTGCTATTGATAACTTTTTTAGGATACATTTACTATTTAAGTCAAGTCAGCTAATTCTTGCCACACCACTGTGGTCCATGAAACTAAACTGTTAAATATTTCTGGCTTTCCAGATGATCTACAATGTGATAGTTAATGCACATTATTTCACTAAAGCCACGAACACTAGGTCAGTAGTCAAAAGTATTCAGTGGACAGTGCATGTTGTCTGCTATCCACAGATATCTGGTTTTGTGAACACTGCAATGGTCTTCCTAAAAATAAATTTTGAAAGGTTTGACTCTACCTTTCTCAACTCCTCCTGGTCCGTATACCTTAGAAGGGCAATTAAATCTTGAAAGTTATCATCCTCAAGAAAGATTTCATCTCTTGGCCATCTCCTATGAAAATGATCAGGAAGAAAGAGGTAGGAAGTTATGTAGACCTATTTTGAAAATTCAGGATTCCACATTGACCATTGTTGGCCATCCTAATGGATCTTTTTTCCTCCCAACAGCCAACTCAGATCAACCTGAGTATTTTGGTATAGCCTTCATACAGTAGCTCGCTAAAAGGAGGCTTGTGCAATTCAAACTTTAATTTTGGTCCAGTTTCCCTGCATTGTATTGCTGCGAAGACAGATCCTAGATCATTGAAGTAACTGTTGCTCACCAAATCTTCTTACAGTGGCCAAGAGGGGAGACATAATGAATGGATATTACCAAGTTTTGAACACATTAACTGCCATGTGAGCTGTATTTAACTCATGCTAGTTTTGAGCCTAGGGCCTCATGAAGCTCTGAAAGCTGCTCATGAAGCAGTGAAAGTCCTGCTTGTTGTTTTTGCTGTAAATCTGCACCTCTCTCCCATCTCCTGTCACCCTGCTTCAGCTGGCCTGCTCAAGTGTGCCATATGTGTTGGACTGTGTTCTCTGGTTATCATAACTTCCCATTGTGCATTTCACCTTGATTGTTTGCCCGGTGGCTCTTTGAACAAAATCGATAAGAAAGTATGTATACCATTGCCTGTACAGAATTGCTGTGAGGCACATCTTGCTTCAGCCTAAACCCATACAAGTATACTAATGCTCCTGCTGCCTGCTATGCTACATGTAGTTCTTTGTTTCTGACCCAGGAGTTTCTCTGTCTTCCAGAGCCCATGAAACAGCAAAAAGCTAACTTGCTAGCTTGTAAGAAGGGTAAAATAGTTCTGCAGGCTGACAGAAATCCTCTTTCTCTCTCTCTCTCTCTCTCTATATATATATATATAGCATAAGGTTAGTACTTTTTTTCCTTTTATGAACCTTAGGCATGTATCCTTGGTTTATAATACCTTACCTATATAGGTCAATAGTGTTTTTTCTTATTTGAGTACATAATGTATTTCTACATGTATTTTTAGTAATGTAAGTATTTTAATTTTTTTCTTTCTCTGTGGGTATGTTTCTCATTCCTAAATTTTCTTCAGTTTTATTTCAGGTTAGATTTATATCTTTTTTTAAAAAGAATTTAGTGATTTATTCTGATTTTTTGGTTCTGATTTATTTTTATAATAATTTTATTTTCTTCTGCCTTTTTTCTTTTTTTTTTCAATTATAACATGTTCCAATAATCAGAGTTGCTTTTCTTTACTATATACTATTTTCATTGCCCCAATTTCCTACAATGCTTATTTCTTTTTTTTTGAGACAGAGCCTCAAGCTATCCCCCTGGGTAGAGTGCCATGGCATCACAGCTCATAGCAACCTCCAACTCCTGGGCTCAAGCGAGTCTCCTGCCTCCGCCTCCCAAGTAGCTGGGACCACAGGCACCC
>CAUYQV010134341.1:0-54191 GCA_963574575.1 Galagoides demidoff | reverse complement strand
CAAAACAAAGAACTTGGGACCAATTTACCATACATCTACAAACTGGCAACAAAGATCTGTTCCAAGGTGACCTATCTTCTTTACCAGTTAGACATAGAATGTTGAAGTTCTGGCATTTAGGTTATTATATAACCATCTTATATAATTACAAATAGGTAGAAAATGTGATATGTTGAAGTAATTACAGAAAACTTTAAATTCTTACTTGTTAAAAAGGACTATCTTAATCACTTCAGCCATCTCAGATGCCTTTAGTAGCTCTGGCATAGCCAGAATATGTAAACAATAGGTCTTGTAGCAGTATGGAAACACTACAAATCACTATTACTAGCCCCGCTGTTTTTCTTGGGCTGGTTCTGAAATTACTTGCCCCATTTCGTGTAATTTACCAACTTGGTCATGTCAATTCAGTAGGATATTCTTGAAGTAACTTAAGAATAATAAGGGAAAGAAATGCAATATGGTGGCACTGATGTGTCTTTACACACAACTGCTTTATATTTTAATTAATCTTAATTCAAATGCTGTTTAAGCTTTTGATGTTAGGCCTATTGTTGAAGTGGGTAGATAGAATCGGTCACCTTTTCTTAATTACTGGTATGGTCAAAGACTTTCCCTGATGCAAAAGTTTTAGCCCCATGTAGGTTTTGTTAGGAGTGAAATAAAGTTGTTGAAATCCTGCAATAAGAAGCTGATCAATCCCCAGATCTCTTTCGGTCTGTGATCCAGTGTCAGGATTTTCAGAGATGATATATAAAGAAATTTGTCAACATTCCATATCAGATAAATCCATTGTGGTAGCTGAAGAAAGGCTTGCCATTAAGTTTTCTGCTGATATATTGATATATGTATCAGCAGAAGTTTTTTTTTTTTTTTTTGCTGAATCATTTGCAAAAAATCATTTTTTTTTGCTGAATAAGTTGCCAACAACAAGATGTCTCATCATCTCTAAATAATTTATTGTATATTTTCTGCAAATAAGAACATTCTCCTACACCATGATACAACTATCAAAGTCAGGAAACTAATGCTGATGAACTACTGCAGCTTCAGTACCCATTCCAATTTTGCCACATGTCCCAACAACATCCTTTTCAGCAAAAGAATCTAGTCCAGAACCACACTTTGTACTTGTCATATCTCTTTAGTCTCCTTTATCCTCGATTCCAGAACATTTTCTTCAGTCTTTCCCTGGCTTTCCCGACCTTGACACTTTTGAAAATTATAGGCCAGTTATTTTGTAGAATTTGTCTGACTTTTCTGCAGATTTAGATCTACATTATGCATCTTTAGCAGCAAAGTCATAGAAGTGATGCTGTTGCTACCCAGCCACCTTTATCTCCCTGCTGCCCAAGAAAACGCCAGTAACCAGAGACACCACGGTTTACAGCAGAGAGTTTATTTTGCAGAGTGCTAGGAAAAGACACAGAATTCTCTCAAATCCACCTCTCTCAGAATTGGGAGAATTGGGTTTTTGAAGACAGTTTTGTAGGAAAAGGAGTAGACATTCAGGGTCTGCGAATTGGCTGGTTTCAGGGGAGAACCACCAGTCCTGTGGTATGAGCCGCAGTCTGGGTGGGTCAGTCACTAGACGAAGGACCTCACTGTGGAGTATCTGAAACCAGTTGAGTCAGTTCCTTGGTGTGGGTGAGCCCTGCCCTGGAATACAGGACCTGAAAGATATCTCAGAAACTGCTCCCAGGTTCCAAACAGGTTGTCTTCTGTGGACAACCATGCATGACTCCAGGGTAAAGGAGCAAAGAGAGAAAACAGTGATTAAGGTCAGGCACAGGAGGAGACAATGGAGGATTATCATCATTATTTCATCAAAGCCTGCTCTTTCACAGAGTTCTGGGGGGGCCTTACTCCAGTGTTGGCCTTGCACTCCTTCATCAGTTCCTAAGAGTGTTTTTTTTTTTTTTTTTAAATTTCAGATTAATCTGAGGGTACAAGTGATTTGGATACATTGTTTGCATTTCTAAGGTTGCTGCATACCCTTACATTGTGCACATTAGTGGGGCTCAATTCATTTTGTCTCAACACTGATGTTCCCTTTGATCACTTGGTTTAAGTGGCATCTATCATACTTCTTCACTATGAAGTTATTCGTTTTCTCTTTGTAATTAAAACCTATTTTGTAGGAAGGCACTTTGAAACTTATGTAAATATCCTTCCTCAAATTCTCAATTTATTCATTTTGTCAGTTTGGATTCATGGTACCCTATGTTATGCAATTACTATCATTATTTATTTTCATGCTCAGGTTATCCCCAATTTACACAGTGCAGTCAAGATGACTTTTATAGGGGAGGGGAGAGGATGGGTGGAGGGAGGGTAATTGGTGGGACCACACCTACAGTGCATTTTACAAGGGTACATGTTAAATTTATTAAGTGTAGAATATAAATGTCTTAACACAATAACTAAGAAAATGTGAAAAAAAAATAGCTGGGCACTGTGGTGGGTACCTATAGTCCTAGCTACTAGGGAAGCTGAGGCAAGAGAATTGCTTAAGCCCAAGAGTTTGAGGTTGCTATGAGCTGTGATGCTACGGCACTCTACCCAGGGTGACAGCTTGAGACTCAGTCTCAAAAAAAAAAATTTTTTTTATAGATGGGGGTCTTGCTATGTTGTCCAGGTCTCAAACTCATGGCCTCAAGTAATTCTCCTTTCATAGCTCCCAGAGCACTGGGGTTATAGGTGTGAAACTACTGCACCTGGCCTACAGCAGTTATATTTACATTGTGGGGCTATGGGTAACTTAAATGCTCATTTTTTTGACACCTCTGTCTTTCCCAAGTTTACTTTCTTTTTTTTAAATTTCAGGTTAAATATGAGGGTACAAGTAACTAGATTACAATATTTGCATCTGTTAGGTACAATTCCTCTTAGAGTTGTGCCTGGCACCCAAGAGGTGTACCATATACCCTGACATTGTGCCCATTAAGTGGTTTTCCACGTTTTCATAAAAAGCTCATATTCCATTTGCATTTGGAGGAGAAGAGGTTTGTTTTAAAGAAGAGGGTATGGTCAATGACTTCATGCTGCCTAGTCATGTGAGACAGATACTGAGCCCAGGTCACACAGATTCTGCACTGACGGGGCACTGGTGACATCCTGTGGAATAACTACAAAGGTGATGGCTACAGTAGCACGGCCAGAGCCAAGATCCTATGAGGTGAGCTGAGGACTAGAGACAACAGAGTCTAATGTAATCCTTTAAGTATTTGACTATAAAACTATAGTTACTCCAGCCAAACTCCCCAGAGTCATCCTCTTTCATTCACCCCCTCCCCCTGTGTTCTTCCATCAGCAAATCCCTGTGCTTGACCCCAGATAGCTCTTTCCTTTCCACTCTGCTCCCTGCTACCACTCTCTCCAAGCCACCACCATTTCTAATCTGGATCTGGCAATACCCACCAATATGGTCTCTCCCTCACACGTGCCAGGCACTGTCTTGGGTGTTGGCAATATGCCTACCTCCTAGGCTGGGACCTACGACTGCAGACCAGGGTCCTGTGGTCAAAGGATGAAGTTTCCTAAACTAGGAAGAGATTGTCCTGCTAAATTGGGCCATTCCATCCCACGGAGCATTTACTTATGCTATCATGAAGAGTGAAGAGAAGGCAGTGGCTTTCAGACTATTGCCTTTTTTTTTTTTTTTTTTTTAGAGACAAGAGTTGCACTGTGTTGCCCTCAGTAGAGTACCGTGGCATCACAGCTCACAGCAACCTCCAGCTCTTGGGCTTAGGCGATTCTCTTGCCTCAGCCTCCCAAGCAGCTGGGATTACAAGTGCCCACCACAACGCCTGACTATTTTTTGTTGCAGTTTGGCTGGTGGCCAGGTTCTAACCTGCCACCCTTGGTATACGGGGCAGGTGCCCTACTCTCTGAGGCACAGGCGCTGCCCCAGACTACTGCTTTTATAATTTGCTTTTTCTTATGAGAATTTTTACACGTTGGTTATTTTGTACTGCCTCTATTAAGACAGCAGAGAAGCCAACTACCCAGGTCCCACAGGAGAAATGAGAAGTTGCATCAGTCATCTCAGGTGTGGGTGAAGGAGGCAGGTCATATTCCAAAGGGGATGACAAGGATCGGGCTGTGTCCACAAAGCTTTGCTGAGAATAAATTTCTTTATGCCCTTCTCTCTACAACATGAGGAGTCTCACTCTACCCAAACCACAAAACAATTCAAGCAGAGGCTGTGTCTCCCACAGCAGGTTGAAGAACCAATGCCAGGTAAGAACTGGTTATCACCTACTGCCACCTGGAGCAGAACACAAGGGACACTGGGGAACCCTTTGGCTGCTACCTGTTCTCTGGCATTCTGAACCTTTCATTCACTACCTCATTTGAAAAAGAGAGAGAGAAAGATCTTACTAATCTGTGAACTGATTCTCAGCTCCCAAATCTCACAGAAGGACAATCAACAAGTAAATCAATGAAGTAAATGAACTAATTATAGTTGTGGTCAATGCTACTCAGGACAGAAAGGAGAGAGACTCCCTCCTCACTGGAGGGGCAGGCAAGGCAGGAAAACTCCTGTCAGCTGGGTGGCCAGTCAAGGGCTCTCTCAGGAGAGGACAGTTGAGATAATCAGCAGTTATCTATCTCAGTAGCCTGCACGAATCACCTGTAAAATGATGCTGCTTTTGCAGTATTTTCTATGAGCAGGAGAAAGTAATACTTACCCACTCCTCCAAAGGGGAGAGAATTGAGTATGAAGTGCATGATGACATCATTGCCTGTGACACCACCACTGGACGTCTCGTCAATCATCCGTTTGATGAGCTGAGAACAGACCACAGGCATCCAGGTCAGTGACACTGCGCCTTACAGAATGCCCGTGGAGGGCTGTGTGCTCTAGGGATGCACATTCCGACTTTGTGTCAGTGGGAGTTCTCAAGTTTGGGGACACTACGCCAGACAGATAATCTAAACTGTGGCTAATTCACCCAACATGACAGACATCTAACTTTTCAGATGCATGTCCGGTGCACTGTGGATGGCGGCCTGAACCTTTGTGCCACCTTGAGTTGTAGTCCCCCAACAGCAGCCAAAGGTTCTGTGGTTACTATAGATAATTCAGACTATGTTCTAAGTCTTCAAAAATTATCTCGATCTCTGCTCTAAATTATAGCATGTGATTACTAAGTATTATTTGGTCTTTATGAAATGCAAAAGTATTTAAGAGTTTGGATTGAGCAACCTATTTTTCTTTTTTTTGGCAGTTTTTTGGTGGGGCTGGGTTTGAACCCACCACTTACTGGTATATGGGGCTGGCGCCCTACTCCTTGAGCCATAGGCGCCACCCCACAAGCATCCTATTTTTTAAGAAATAAATTGTTGGTTGGCCTAAGACCCAAGAAGGCACGAGGACGTGTGAGAAGCAAATGTCCCCCCAGCTGGTGCCAATAAACCCTTGAGAGCACTTCCTGTCAACTGCCAACCTGGACTGCAGTGACCTCGGGTGACCCTCTGCCTACAAGTGCTCCACACGAGCTGCACCCTGGTGGGCAGATTCAGGCTTCAAGGTTCCCTCTTGCCCACAACATCTTTAGGGTCATTTTATTTTTAGCTTTTTATTTTCATTTATTATTTATTTTTGCAGTTTTTGTCTGGGGCTGGGTCTGAACCTGCCACCTCCGGCATATGGGGCCAGCACCCTACTTCTTTGAGCCACAGGCGCTGCCCAGTTTTTTATTTTTCTTGAGACAGTCTCAAGTTGTCGCCCTGGGTAGAGTGCCATGGCATCATAGCTCACAGCAACCTTCAACTCTTGGGCTCAAGCAATCCTCTTGCCTCAGTTTTTAGTGCATTTAGGATCATTGTAAATGTAAAGCCATTGTTTTGTTAATAACCCAGTCATTTCTGGGCCCCACATTTGGTCTCATGTCAATAGCTATCTGTGTTTCAGTAGCATCACAAGCTCCAGAAGCTGTCACGTGACCATGCACACATCATCGGCAGCTCCCCAGTCAACGCTGCCTCCTCAGACCTTGACTGGTGCTGTCTTCCTTTTCTAGTTTTCCTGCTCAGAGGGCTCGTGAACTGACTTAGCCACCTTGAGGCCCCTGTCCCTTAGCAGCAGCCAGTCACCTAGTGACATGACTGAGCCATGTAGATAGTGGCAGGGCTGCCCCACCGCCAGTCACCTAATGACATGACTGAGCCATGCAGACAGTGGCAGGGCTGCTCCACTGGGTGATATGGCTCCAACACTCTAACAATAAGGTAACGTAGGTGGGAACTGAAATCCACGATGTCACACCATTTACATGGCAGTGCCAGAGTCTTTGTCCCACACAGCCCTGTACAAGTGGATGTGAAAGGCATTTAGATCACAGGGCAGGCTCTTACACAGCAATGCCCTGTGGATTAACATCAGAAAGCCATTTAATGCTGGTACATATAAGTCTTCCAATTATACGAAGGACAGGAGTTGTTTGTGAGTCAAAAATCTTGTGACACTCACCCCTACAGGCTCAGATCCCCTCAGGCCCCTAACCCCAGGGAGTACATGCAATGATAACCCCAGGGCCTCATTACCCAAGACAGGAATCTAGAAACACAGTCTTCACCTGGTGAACCCTGAAGACAGCTGCCTGTGATAGTGAACTATCCTCCACAAATCTTACCTTAGAGTTATGAGAAAACACATAGAGAGCCAGGGGCTTTTCACGTTCATTTATGAAATTTATGGCTTCATCTACAGTTTTCACAGGCACTATTGGAAGAACTGGTCCAAAAATTTCTTCTTGCATCACCTTGGTTTTAGGATCAACATCAGTGAGTACTGTTGGAGCTGCAAAGAAAATGAAAATGAGACGCTGAAGCAGAACATGCAAGACTCTCACCTTACACGTCCTTCGCTGGGCCCCGTGCCTTCCTTTCCTTCTCCCACCCACATCAAAGCTACTGAAAAGTCCTGGGCATGTGGATAAACCACATTAGATGGAGCATGTGAACTGGGGGATTCCTGTACAAACCAAAGGAAAGGCAGATGCTCAGATGCGCCTCACTCATGTTTAACCCTAATCACAGCCACATGCATATGTCACGTATTTAACATCCCTCTGTGAACAGCTCATGCTGAGAGACAGCTGCTCTGTGAATCAAATCAGCACTATTTCTTCCGGTGCTTTCCTGCATATTATCTCACTGACACTCATTATAACTCTATAAAGACGGACACTAAAGAAGCTGTGCAGAACATCCCAGCACTAGGGCCAACATAAATGACCAACTAGTAGTGCTCAAAAAGACCTAGTAAACACACTGGATTGTCGGCCAAAAGAGAAGACATTGCCAAGAACAAGTTGGCGCTTTTTCTTTACCCCTGGTTTCTACGAGATTATTGTGGCAATGTGGCTGAGGACAGCTCTTTGCAGCACCACTGCAGGAGCAAACTGCTGCCCAGACCCACTGCCCACATCTTCACCAGGTCAGAGAACAGATTTACTAAGGTGATCCCAGCTCCAGGTCAAGGGAAAGTCCTAATTAGTCTATAAGCTAATCAGAAAGCCCCTTCCTCTTTTTTTTGAGACCGGTTCACTTTGTCACCTTTGGTAGAGTGACGTTGCATCACAGCTCACAGCAACCTCAAACTCTTGGGCTCAAGTGATTCTCTTGTCTCAGCCTCCCAAGTAGCTGGGACTACAGGTGCCCGCCACAATGCCCAGCTATTTTGTTAGAGATGGTGGTCTCAATCTTGCTCAGGTTGGTCTCGAACCTGTGAGTTCAGGCGATCCAATTGCCTTGGCCTCCCAGAGTGCTGGGATTATAGGCATGAGCTACCACACACAGCTAGCTCCTTCCTCTAGCCTTGAAGTAGGCAAGTCAATGTGCTGAAGATAAGAACAGAGAGATGAAAAACTTGGTGGTGGTGTGGCACTGCCTGTGGTCCCAGCTACTCAGGAGGCTGAGGCAAGAGAATCACTTGAGCCCAAGAGTTTGAGGTTACTGTGAGCTTGGACCCCACAGCACTCTACTGACGGGAACAAAGTGAGATTCCTATCTCAAAAAAAGTAAATAAATAAAAACTTAGTAAAGAAAAACCACATTATTCTAGACTGCTCCTGTTGCTGGCCTGGGCAGATTAGTGGCAAAGCTATCTCCTTCTTCGTGCTATTTTCCTAACCATAAATATAAAGTTCTATTCTATTTCTCAGGGTTGTTAGAAAGAAAAACAGATCATATTTTTGTAAACATGGAAAACTAGTACAATACTTGTGGTATTATTCATGTATACGTATGTACGTTTTAAAATAGCTTATAACAAAAGTAGTATACCAGAAAGCAGCATTTAAGACTTTATGAACTAAATGCTGTGTATTTAACAGTTAGTGTCAGTAAGGAGCACCAGTAACACAGCCACACTGCTATCGTCCCGTAGGAAAAGGTGCACTCCCATTACCTATATAGCGGGTGTCTTCATCAGTCTCTCCGCCAAAAGCTATCTTTTGTCCTTCCAGCAAGCTTAGGATCCTCTTAAAATGACGAGAATTGATTATCCTTTCATAATCAGGAGACTCTTTTATATTTTCACCATAAAATTCCTATTTAAAACAATAGGAGCATTTAATTGTTACGAAGACCCATATTTCAATTTCTTCAGTAAATACAAAATCCACACATGCCCTTAAACAGATCTAATTTTATATGCTCGTAGAATCCAATACCCACCCCCCAGGTAACTTAACACCAGTATAATGGTAGTAAGCTTAAGCGTTTTGGCAGGTCAAGGACTAAAAGATAAAGCCCACGTGCGCGCACACACAGACACACACAGAAACACACATGCACACACACATCTATCATTTCTGCAGGTCTGGGGGTCCTATGGATCTCTTGGGGTTTACCCATGAGCCTTCCTGGGGATGAAGGTGAGAGTGGATGTGAGGAAAGAAGTCTCTGTATCAGGGATCCCCATTTATTTACACACTGGTTGTGGCTTCTCATCCTCGGCAGTAAGGTGGGTGGGTAGCTACAGCAGAGAACCTATGGCCTGCAAAGCCTAAAATAGTACTATTTACTATCTAGTCCTTTACAGAAAAAGTTTGCCAACCTTTACTCTATTTTGTTGTTTTAATCTTCTCTGAACTGGTATTTCTACCTATCACAGATGACGGTGAAACTGATCAAAGGATTGAAATACAGCTTTGTTTAAATTACCAAAGTAGAAGAACCTCAATCATCATACAATCAATATTTATTATATAAAACAAAAACAAAGTTACTGAACTGCTATATCACTTCAAAACCTTGGGAAGGCTCTCAATTTATAATCTCAAATGGAAATGAAGACTGTTCAGACACCCTCCAGCAAGAGTGACTCTCAAGTCTGGGTGGTAGGAATCACCCCAGCAGCTTGCTGAAATGCATGTTCCTGGACCCTCACTCTGGGGTCACCAACAGTAGTATTCAATTCTGACCACATCACAGAATCACCTGGGGCCTCAGAAAGCCTGAATCAGAACCTTAAGAGAGGCCTCAGCACCCATAGCATAATGGTTATAGTGCCAGCCACATACACCAAAGCTGACAGGTTCGAACCCAACTGGGGCCAGCTAAGTAACAATGACAACAGCAACAACAACAAAAAATATATAGTCAGGTGTTGTAGTGGGTGCCTGTAGCCCCAGCTACTTGGGAGGCTGAGGCAAGAGAATCGCTTAAACCCAAGAGTTTGAGGTTGCTGTGAACTCTGACGCCACAGCATTCTATGGAGGGCAACATAGTGAAATTGTCTCAAAAAAGAAAAAAAAGAATCTTTAGAGGGAAAGGACTGGAAACCTACTTTTAACAGCTCCCTTGTTTTGTCTTGATTCTAACAAGCAGCTCAGTTAAGAACCGCTGTGTTGGGCAGCACCTGTAGCTCAGTGGTTAGGGTGCTGGCCATATACACTGAGGCTGGTGGGTCTGAACCCTGCCCCAGCCAGCTACACAGCAATGACAACTGCAACAACAACAACAAAAATAGCTGGGCATTGTGGCAGGTGCCTGCAGTCCCAGCTGCTTGGGAGGCTGAGGCAAGAGAATTGCGTAAGCCCAGGAGTTAGAGGTTGCTATGAGCTCTGGCACCACGGCATTCTACCCAGGGCAATAGCTTAAGACTCTCTTTCAAAAAAAAAAAAAAGAGCCACTGTGTTAGGGTATAAATACCTTAAAGGAAAGCATAAGGACCTAATTCTTTTGAAATCAAATTAATGACTATACTCAACTAAGAACTTCAATCCCTGGGTATTTTCAATGTCATGAGTATCTTTAACCATGCTCTCTTCAATCCCACGCCCTGAATCTGGCCACCTCTTTGCATCCTCCTCATCTGGATCAATCTGCAGTCCTACCATTAATGTCCAATACCCACAACAAGATTCCACCTAGCACCTCCTCCCCAGTTACTTTGCCCAGAACCATTGTGAATTATCTTCCAAAATTCCTAATACACAATTTTCCTTTTCTGATCACATACATTACTCTCTGATATTCTTGATCCTTCCTTTTAGTGGTCAACTAACATCTATTGAGTGAATGACTGTCCCAATAATCTCTTCCACCTGGAGGGCAGTGGCCCCTCCCACCACTGAACTCGTTCCTTTCCACCAATCTGAATCCTCCATTTCCTTCAAGTCTTGGCCTTGGACCCTGCCCCACAGCCTTCCTCAGTTTCCTCACAGCAGATCTTTACTTTGAACACCCTGAGAGACTGACAACCACATAAAGCATACAACGTAAGTAGTTATTTAATTAATTCATTTCTCCAAACTACTGGCCATCCCGGGACCTCTACATACACAAGAACTGATAACCGTAATCAGCAATGGCCATTATATGCCAACAGGTCTAAGATTATACTTAAGGACTGATAATATTCCCTCAAAACCACAGACACACAGTTATTTAACTTTTAAAAATATACCACAACTGATTACCAATATACCATCAACCAGATAGTTTAAGTGGATTTAATACCAACTTAATCTTGCTCCCAGCAGATATTCTACAAAAGGCACCCAGAACACTTTCAATCAGCCAGTGAGTTAATTCAGTCACATGTGCTACTGGAACTTTCCTGGGGGAGGAAACGTCGCTGCAGACAGCGAATGGGACTCACTACCTCACTGAAATCAATGGAGTCAGACGTACTGAACACAAACCTTCAGAGTTTCCTTTATCTTCTGCACGATTTGATCCTGGAGGGATGCTTCACAAAGAATATAGTCGGGAGCGATGCAGGTTTGGCCACAATTCATGTACTTTCCCCAGGTTATGCGTCTGAGCAGAAAAACCCAGAATAGCTATACAATTCAGTCAAATATTCACTTATTACATGTGAAATACAATCTGTGTGAAACCAACCCAGAAAGTCCAATGTTTTTGTCTTGTTTGAATGTTTCGTAACTAAAATAGATTCATATATTTACTTGGTAATCTTTATCAAAAATAAAAAACTCTGGCTCAGCACTGTGGCTCAGCAGCTAAGGTGCCAGCCACATACACAGGAGCTGGTGAGTTCGAACCCAGCCTGGGCCTGCCAAACAATGACAACTACAACCAAAAAGTAAAAATAGCCAAGTGTCATGGTGGGTGCCTGTAGTCCCAGTTACTTGGGAGGCTGAGGCAAGAGAATCACTTAAGCCCAAGAATTTGAGGTTGCTGTGAGCTGTGAAGTCACAGCACTCTACCAAGGGTGACAAAGTGAGACTCCGTCTCAAAAACAAAATAAAAAATAAATAACTCATTCCTAAATCAGTTGGTTGGAACTTATAATGCATTTTCCAACTGTGACAGAACTCAAGCCAACATGGAAAACAGTACTTGATAAGCAGTAAGGCCACCACAGGAAAAGAGGAAATATAGCCTCTCAACGCCCTTTACCCAAAGACATCCTAGATGAGAGGAGTTCAACACAGGCTCTCCCTCTCCTGGCTGTGGTGTTAGGTCTGCTGGCAAGGTGTTCAGCTACAAAGCACACCCCCTCTGTGTGGAGCCCCCCCCACCGCCGCCCCGTGGAAAACCTCTCCCCTGCACAGGCATAACCTGAACAGGCACTAACCCAGGGTCTCTTGTTCTTGCACCTGGACTTCTGCTACAAAGCCAAGCTGGAACCCTGACTTAACTAACTCCCCAGCTCCTCTTTTGGAGCCATTTCCAAAGGGGAGAGAAAACCACATTACCCAGTTCTGTTTTGGCATTTCTTAGTAGCTAGACCTGATTTAGCAAAGACAACCTGAAACTATTTTCTAATTTCCAGATGCTATTCAAAGGTGAGTAATACTAGTTTTGTTAACAAAGGATCTCAGTTAAGAGATCAAAGTAATATCTTTTCAAATGGAAATTTAAATAGTCTATTAGGCATACACAATACTTTGGATTATCTGTATCATATAGATGAATGGCCGGCAGAGCATTAAAATTTCTTGCTAGATCTAGCTGTAATCCTAAGAAAGAACTTTTTCAAAATTCCTAAGGACAACCACATCATGTCAGGACCTATGACTCATCATTTCTAACAACGGCATCGAGAGACAATTTGTGAAAGACTCTGTTACTCAGGAAGACGCCAAACAGCCAAGCTTCGTGGTGCATCTGAGGGCAGAGGCTGTGGGGTTACAGTGTAAAGGATAACACTACCCTATGAGGAAAAGCCTCTACTCTGCTGGGAAAACCTTGGAAACAAGAGAACCAGTCTCACCTGCAAACAATGTCGAGGTCGCAGTCTTTATCAATGTAACATGGACTTTTCCCTCCCAGTTCAAGAGTCACAGGGGTCAGATGCTTGGCAGCAGCTTCCATAACAATTTTTCCAACTGCAGCGCTTCCAGTGTAGAGAATGTGGTCGAATCGCTGCTTCAGAAGCTCTGTGGTTTCCTTCACACCACCATTCACAACAGCATACAGGTCCTCCAGGGAAGAGAAACAAAGTCGTGCATTGCCAAATTCCTCCTATTATCTAACATCAGCAATTTCCTCAACATAAACACGTAACATTCAGTAAAATCGGGAGAAAGCAAGACCTGGCCCTAAGAAGGGGAAGAGAGCTGACCCAACCTGGCCCTGTGAAGGGGGAGAGAGAGCTGACCCAGGTCACCAGTCTACGTGAAACCAACCCAAAAAGTCTAATGTTTTCTGTGTGAGTGCAGCAGTGGAGGCACAGAAGAGAGTAAATGCTTGGATTTGACCCAGGAATGCATGAGATAGAGGTAGATGTGTTTGTGGGGGCTGAACAAAGGATTTTGGTGAGACCGTGGCTATTGTCCTGTCACAGGACAAGTCCCAGCTGCATGTTCTCTCTCCACACAACACAGAGGAGGCTTAGCCTGTGGAATGCTAAATGAAAGGTACACACAGCATGGTACCTGAGAGGACCCACTCTGGAGATACATCTGTTATTAGAAGAATTCACATAGCTTCCATGCACCCCAATATATATTATGATATTATTATTATTTTTGAGACAAAGCCTCAAGCTGTCACCCTGAGTAGAGTGCCATGGTGTCACAGCAACCTCCAACTCCTGGGCTCAAGCAATTCTCTTGCCTCAGTTTCCCAAGCAGCTGGGACTATAGGCGCCTGCCAAAACATCCACCTATTTTTTGGTTGTAGTTGTCGTTGTTTGGCAGACCCAGGCTGGATTTGAACCTGCCAGCTCTGGCGTATGTGGCTGGCACCTTAGTTGCTTGAACTATAGGTGCTGAGCCTATATTGTGATATTAATAGCCATTCCAAAAGAGAGAATACCTTGGACACAACAGCATGGAAAGTTAATGACAGAGAACAGATGGCAAGAAAGAAAGATAGAGGGAGAGGGGGGCACCTGTTGCTCAGTGAGTAGAGCGCCAGCCCCTCCTCCTGAGGCTGGGGTGTTCGAACCTGGCCCTGGCCAAACTGCAACAAAGAAACAGCCAGGCATTGTGGTGGGTGCCTACAGTCCTAGCTACCTGGGAGGCTGAGGCAAGAGAATTGCCTAAGTCCAAGAGCTGGAGGTTGCTATGAGCTGTGACGTCACAGCTCATAGCAACACTACTGAGGGCGACAAAGTGAGAATCTGTCTCTAATAAAATTTAAAAAAAAAGACAGACAGAGGGAGGTATTAAAAAGATTCATAACTGGCCTGGTACAGTGGCTCACACCTGTAATCCTAATACTCTGGGAGGTTGAGGTGGGTGGATTGCTTGAGTTCATGAGTTTGAGACCAGTCTGAGAAACGAACCTGTCTCTACTAAAAATAGAAAAACTGAGGCAAGAGGATTGCTTGAACCCAAGAGTTGGAGGTTGCTGTGAGCTATGATGCCGACACTCTACCCAAGGTGACAGCTTGAGACTCTGTCTCAAATAAATAAATAAATAAATAAAATAAAAATAAAAAGATTCTTAGGTGTGAGTATAAAGTAAAGGCTGGCTTGGAGATATTGTTTCAAGACTAGTTAGTTCTTATGCACTTCATAGTTTAGCAGCCCAACAAATGTTTCCAGTTTTAACTTGTCTATGGCTTAATGTATGTACCATGTTACTAATCCCCCAACATGCTAACTGAAGCAGAGCAGCTACTGAAGAGTTTAGCCCTGGTGAGGGGCAAAGAAGGACCTTCAATCTGCTTCTTATGGTTCCACTCAGTATTTTCCATTTCATCTTTTTGATGTTATGACAAAATTGTTCTGCAGGCTGCCATAACAGTGATGAAACAACAAAGACAATATTACTTTGAGAGCTAGAGTTGGCTCCAAGGCCATTACAAATGAATGTGCTCAATACAGGTAAAATATTTTAAAGCTGTCTTTCAGTGAAAGCTAAATGAATATTTAAAGATTTAAAATATATATACTTTAGGTGGTGCTTATAGCTCAGTGGGTGGGGACCCGCCATATACTGAGGCTGGCAGGTTCGAACTCAGCCCAGACCAGCTAAACAATAATGATAACTGCACCAAAAAAAAAAAAAAATACAACCCAGGTGTTGTGGCTGGCGCCTGTAGTCCCAGCTACTTGGAAAGCTGAGGCAAGATAATCACATAAGCCCAAAAGTTTGAGGTTGCGGTGAGCTGTGATGCCACAGCACTCTACCAAGGGTGACATAGTAAGATGCTGTCTCAAAAAATTAATTAATTAATTAATTAAATATATATAGTTTAAATGGGCTGCTGGGGAGATTTGCACCTATAGAATGAACCTGTGAGGATGAAAAGGAATCTGAGTCAAAAGGTCCTAGAGTTTGGAGTCATGCATCCACATTCTTATTTATTTATTTTTTAAAACAGAGTCTCAAGCCATAGCCCTCGGTAGAGTACTGTGGCGTCACAACTCACAGCAACCTCAAACTCCTGGGCAGCCTCCCAAGTAGCTGGGACTACAGGCATCCGCCACAATGCCCGGTTATTTTTGTTGTTGTTGCAGTTGCCATTATTGTTTTAGAAGGCCCAGGCTGGGTTCGAACCTGCCAGCCTCAGTATATGTGGCCGGTGCCCTACCCACTGAGTTATGTGCGCCACCTCACACATCCACATTCTAATGTGGCTTCAGTTGCTGTCTCTGGCCTTGGATGAACCATTTGGTTCTGTCTGACTAGTTTCTTCATTCAAATCAAGACTATGGGAGTAATGGTAGTTTGGGTGGATAGCAAATGCCTAGAGATCTACAAGCCAGCATCTTCCTGGTAGCAACTGCATGTAGAATTCAGCAGTCTTGATTTCACAGGAGCATCATAAACGTTCCTCCTAGGAGACCTCAAGAACCAGATGGAGAGATGAACTACCCAGCAATGAGATCATTTTCTTCATTCAGCTTTTGATACTCTTAAATGCCAGAACTTTAACCCAGAGTGAGGATCCACCCTCTGGTGCCAGAGGTCACTTTCTTTTTGTAGTTTTCACGCTATAAACATGTCCTTTCTAAAAGTTGTACTCTTGGGAGGCACCTGTGGCTCAGTGGGTAGGGCGTCAGCCCCATATTCCGAGGGTGGTGGGTTCAAACCCAGCCCTGGCCAAACTGCAACAAAAAAAATAGCGGGCTATTGGGGCAAGCACCTGTAATCCCAGCTACTCGAGAGGCTGAGGCAAGAGAACTGCCTAAGCCCAAGTGTTGGAGGTTGCTGTCAGTTGGGTGACACCGCAGCACTCTACTGAGAGTGATAAAGTGAGATTCTGTCTCTCTAAAAAAAAAAGTTATATGTAATCTTATGTAATCATACAAAATTATATTCTGTTAAGACAAAAGAGATGGTTAATAACAAAAATATGCTAGCACTCAGCATAATACCAGTCTTTAGTAAATAATCCAGTAAATGAATATACCTAAAAACATGTCAGCTCAAACAAGGATTAATCCAAAATGCCAAATTGTAGAAAAGGATCTGCAAATAGCAGAGTACCCATAAAGCCACGGGTCTAAATATACTGTGTAACCACAAAAGATGGGTTATTCCACTTTTTGGAACAACTATTCTAAGCCAGGTGCTAGAGGCTTAAGGAAACAGCAATCAGATCCCCAGCCAGCAATGACATGTACTGGCAGGAAAATCAACATGTGTTTTCCACAATCAACAGATTATATTACAGATGGGTCAAGACGTTCTTACCTGGTCTAAATATTGAGGGAGGAGCTTTGCCAAGATGGTGGCTGTATTTTCACTTAGTTCAGAAGGCTTGATAATCACAGCATTTCCTAAACAAAGTAAAAAGTAGAACAGTGTCATCTAATACTTGAGTAGATTTAACAGCTACCAAAATGGTGTTCACGTGGAAAGTCCAGGCTAGGTACTGCAATTATTTCTGCAGCTCTTAATTCTGCTCTTAAGAGCTTTCTCACTTTCCTCAAATGCTAACTCGCTAGTTGTCATTATTTTCAGGTCACTGGAAACAGGCTTCTGTCAGCCTTTCCCACTCAGTTTTCTGTCACTTTTCTCCCAGATCTGCCCTTAGATTTTCCCCTCTGTCCTGGAATTACTGGGCAAACAAGCCATGTCAACATAAGAGCTTTTGATCCGAATCCCAAAACTGAGAAAGTAATCTTTAGGCATTTGCTATACACCCAAGCAAGCATTACTCCCATAGCCTTGATTTGAATGAAGAATCTAGTCAGACTGAACCAAATGGTTCATCAAGGCCAGAGCCAACAACTGAAACCACATTAGAATGTGGATGTGTGACTCCAAACTCCAGGGCCTGTTGACTTGGATGCCTTTACACCCTCACAGGTGCATATCTCCCCAGCAGCCCATTTAAACTATGTATTTATGAATTCTTAACACACTGCTAGTGTAAACCAAGGCAAACCACAAAAGTAAATGTGTTTAATTAGCTACTATCCTTTATTTATAACCAATAATAGAGAATAATCCCTCTAAAAAGGTTACCTGCAGCGATGGCTCCTACAAGTGGGTGAATGGTGAGAACAAAGGGGTAGTTCCAAGCTCCAATAATTAGTATCACTCCTAGAGGCTCTGGTTGAACATAGGCCTCATCCAGCATGGTGAGCAGGTTTTTCTTAACTGGTTTAGCAGTAATCCATTCAGGAAGATTCTCCAGCATAAAATCAATTTCCCCAAGAACAGTAATGACTTCCTGACTGTACGCGTTGAATTCACTCTGTTATAAGAGAATCACAGTTGACTTTACACAATGAGTATGATGCACTTGGCCCTGAAAGTCAAAAATCTCAGGTCAGGGCAGTGCCTGTGCTTAGTGGGTAGGGCGCCAGCCACATACACCAAGGCTGGCAGGTTCAAACCCAGTCCAGGCCAGCGAAAACAACAATGGCAACAAAAATAACAAAAAAAATAGCCGGGTGTTATGGCAGGCACCTGTAGTCCCAGCTACTTAGGAGGCTGATGCAAAAGAATCTAAAGCCCAAGAGTTTGAGGTTGCTGTGAGCTATAACACCACCGAACTTCACCCAGGGCAACAGCTTGAGACTCTGTCTCAAAAAACAAATAAACAACAACAAAAAACCTACCTCAAGTCAGGTGCACCTGCAGTGACAACCACTGGCATTATCAAAGTCACTGATTGCCATCTTTCCTTTTGCACTGTCCATACCCTCAATAAGGACTTGCTAATTCCCTCTCTAATACAGTAGATCTCTGTATGTTGACCATCCAAGGGACTACAACAACTGATCAACATACACAGGTGGTCAGCATAAGGAACTAGGCCTACTGTGCTGATACATACATGTGGTGCATATCTGGTCTGAGAAGATGAGGTCAATTTAAGGAGGAGGTCAGTAATGGAGGTGGTCAATTATGGAGGTTCTACAGTATTCAGTGCCTGTAAATTCTTCTCTGCTGATCTATACCTTATAAAAATCAGGCTTAAAGTTATCTCCTTCAGGAAGACTTTTGTGATTAATAATGGCCTTCCCTGATCACACTTTATATACCATAGCCATTATGCTTTTGACCCATATCTTAACACTTTATAATACTATACTCAAATTTTTCCTGTGTATGTTCTGTTTTCCAACAGAAAGTTAAAACCCTCAAGGGCCGGGAACTTATTGTATTTCTTTAGGAATCCTAAATATACATATACTTACACACTGGATTCCTGTAGAACGAATAAGTGATCTACAGATACTATGAATCTTAATTATCCTGCCTTGTTTATTTAATATCATAGCCCCTCTCCACCAAAAGTACTCTAAAATAATTTTTTTTGAGACAGTTTCACTAAGTCACCCTCAGTAGAGTGCAGTAGTGTCACAGCTCACAGCAACCTCAAACTCTTGGGCTTTAGCAATTCTCTTGCCTCAGCCTCCCAGTAGCTGGCGCTACAGGCGTGTGCCACAACGCCCAGATATTTTTTTTGTTGTAACTGGTATTGTTTGGTAGGCTTGGGCTGGGTTCGAACCTGCCAGCTCCAGTGCCCAAAAGAAATTTTATAGTTACTATTGGTACTGCTACTGCCCTTACTACTCCTTGAAATATCTTTTCTTGGGGGCATGGGAGGAAGGGAGCGATTCAGGGCAAATCCTTGCTACACCTGAAATGCAGACAAAACATAATAACAAGATGACAGCAGTATTGTTAGAAAACATAGAGGAATATATGTATACCCTAACAATTCTTAAAACCTTGCTACTCAAAGCATGTTTTCAAAAGACCTGAGACTTCGTTAGAAACTTGGAATCTCGGCTTGGCTCAGTGGCTCACGCCTGTAATCCTAGCACTCTGGGAGGCCAAGGCTGGTGGACTGCCTGAGCTCACGGGTTCGAGACCAGCCTGAGCAAGTGTGGCTAAGGTGGCAGACACCTGTAGTCCCAGCTACTTGCGAGGCTGAGACAAGATTACTGAGCCGGAGAATTTGAGGTTGCTGTGATCTATTATGCCATGGCACTCTCATCTCAGACCCCATCTGCAAACCTACTGGAACCATAATTTACATTTGGATCACCAGTCACGGCACTAAACTTTGAGGAACGCTGACCTCATAATGCACAGTCGTGAGGGAAAATAGGAACGATATACTCACACAAATAACCCTGCCTACGAAAGAAAACATAAGCAAAGTTAAAAAGAAACGGACATAGAAAAAAGCCTGCAATGCTTCAGGCTGACAAGTCCGAAATATACAAGAATTACTAAAGATCACAAGGAAACGGACCACAAATGCAAAAATGGAAAAGAAAAATGGAGAAGAATACAAACAGTAATTCGCAGAAAAGGAACCCCACAGGTAGGTAACAGGCACTTCCAGTGCGTCGGCAAGGTCCTGCCACAGGGGCTGGCTCTGCCAAGCGAAGCTGGGGGGCCGGGAACTCGGGGCACTCCTGCTTTACCGGTGCCGCCGGACTTTATCTGCACTCCTGCAGATCAGACTCCCACAGTGCTTACATAACCAGAAATGTTTTTATTCTTTTTAAGCAAAGGCTCCGGCGGACTTCGCCTCCCGAGTGGAGAGGCGGGGCGCCGGCGAGAGTACCTTGCACAGGTCCGCGCCGATGGCCGCCAGGATGTCCTTCTCGCGTTCCAGCACCATCCTCCGCAGGGCCTCCAGCTGCTGCAGCCGGAACCGCAGGGGTCGCGACCGACCGGACTGGAACGCCTGGCGAACCCGCTGCACTTCGCGCTCCATGGCCTGGTACTGCGGAAAAAGGAGAAGTCTAGGCGCTGCGGCGGCGCCGGGGCGTGGCAGACGGGGTGTCTCAGGCGCCGGCGGTCTGCCACTGCGAATCTCCCTCCCTCCCTCCTTCAGAGTAAACCTCCAGCCTCACCTCAAGAGCCAGCCTGGCAGCCCGTTCCGCTGCTACCCCGACGCCTGCCCACTCCCAATGCCGGACCACGCAGCCGCGGGGCTGGGCTCGCCCGGGAGCCGCGCACCTATTGGCCCGCCCGGCCCACGTGACCGTCGCGGCCCGGACGCCTGCCCGGCCTCCGCCCACACCCCGGACTCCGACGGCGGCTGGCCGGCGGGGAGTGGGGTTTGCGGTCCCGCGCGGCCGCACCCCTCCTGCATCGCGTCAGGGGGCCGGTGGTGCCGCTGGGAGGGGCCCGGGCGGCTCCGGAAGTGAGTAGGAGTCCGCGAGAAGCGGGCTGGGGCACGGAGGGCGAGCGGCTTCCTGCCCCGCGACCCCGCTGGCGCGCAGCCCACGCACGGGGCGCTCCGGGTGCCGGTTTCCCTTTCTCCTCCATTTGGTGACTCTTCAGATGTGGCCGAAGGGACGAAGTCGGGAGGCCTGGCGCCGCCGAACGCGCAGGCGACCCGGGCCGGGCCACTGCGGGGCTGTGCAGGGCGGGCGCGGAGCCCGGCGCAGCCTCCGCTCCCGCCACTGACTTGGGGATAGGCGGCATCTCCCGGGCGGGACGCCAGGACGCCGGACAGCGATTATTTCCAGTAGTACACAAACGTTACCACAGCCCGGTCCTTCCTCCGCTGGCTAGCTGCCGTCCCATCTCTCCTCTCCCGGTTGGAGCGACCTCGCTGCCCGTGGCAGGTGCGCCGGCCGATTGCAGCTCTCGGTTGCCTCTACTCAGCAACGTTGATACAGCCCATCGTTCCCATCTTCTAGAGACGCTTTCCTTTCTTTTCCATTTCCCTGCAGTCTTCTGGCTTTCCTTTGAGCTCGCTGGCCAAGATCTCTGGGTTTTCCTTTGCTGGATCGTTCTCCCTTTCTGACCTCTAGAAGTGGTGAGGTCTTCTCGATCACTCCCTCATCTGAGCCTGTGCGTCTTGGGGGAGAGAAGACTCCATTCCCAGCCTTTCATCTGAACTCCAGTGTGTCTAATTCCGTCTGATTCATCTCGATTTAAATAGGTAATTATTAAAGTGAACCATAAGGAAAACTTTTGATTTATCCTCCACCAAGTAAACACACACAATGCCTACCTTCTCCAGTGTTCCTTGCTTTGAAAACTGGGACCATCCTATACCCCATTTTCTCAAGCCAAAGTCCTTGACGATTCTTTCACTGTATTTTCGAATACATACCGAATCCAACCACTTCCACCCTGGTTCAGACCAAATTTTCCTTTGAACTATATACTAAGCACGGCAATAGCAGTGGTCTCCCTGCCTGCTTCTGTTCTTGACTCTGTGGGGGTTACTGATCTGTTATTTCTCAAGTTCTCCACTTGCCTTTTTATACTCCACTGCCCAGGCCCAGAGTGTATAAGCCACGTTTTTCCAGGCTCTCGGAAAAACTGACTTCCTGGCTTCCTCTGAAATTCTGCCTGTAGGAGAAATTAGAAGGAAAGAGGATTCTGGATTCAGTAATGTGGCAGTTGCTGGTCATTTCTATAGTGGAAGTGAAGAAGAGATTATTCTAACTCCAAAAGTTCCTTCCTTGGTCAAAAGGGCACCTCTCTCTAGTAGATAGTGGATGATAGTCACAGCCTCTCCAAATGGCACAGGAACTGGTGCAATCCCATGGGTATTTTTAGCAGCTTCTGATCTATGATATCACCTCATTCTTCCTTTTAACATTATTATTCTTTTTCTCTTTTTTTTTGTGAGAGTGTCTCACTGTCACTCTAGGTAGAGTGCTGTGGCATCATAGCTCACAGCAACTTCAAACTCCAGGACTTGAACAATCCTTTTGCCTCAGTCTCCCAAGTAGCTGGGACCGCAGGTGTGCTCCACCACACTCGGATAATTTTTCTATTTTTGGTAGAGATAGGGTCTCCTTGCTCAGGCTGATCTTGAACTCCTGAGCTCAAGCAATCCACCCATCTTGGAATCCCAGAGTGCTGGGATTACAGGCGTGAGCCACCACGCTTGGCCTGATATCTATTCTTAAGATTTGCTGTTTGTAATATATCAATAACTTGAGTGGTTTCTCTTCCATGACTGGACTCTGACTCATACCCTTTCCTATCACCTGTTTTCCACCTAGCTGTTGGTGTTAGAAGGTGCCCTGACCATGTTAGATCTCTGCTCAAAACTTTCCAATGGCCTCCTCTCACATGTAGAATAAAATCTGAAGCCTGTGCCATATTCTACAAGCTATGTATACCCTGGCCCCTGAGATTGTCTTCTGTCTCTCTCGTAGGATTCTGCCACTTAGTGAGTTCTAACCAGAGTGGCTTCCTTACCTTCAATGGACATTATAAGCACATTCCTGCCCTGGGCTTCTGCACGATATTTATTTTGCCCAGGGTGCTTAGCTATCTTTCTTACTTAATTCAATTTCTGCTTCAATGTTACCTCTTGAAAGAAGGTTTCCCTGAACACCCCATCTGAGATCAGTCTCTGCAACTCTGTCCTTTACCCTGTTTTATTTTGTTTTTTCTGAGACAGGCTCTTGCTCTGTTGCCCTGACTGGAGTGCAGTGACATCATCAAAGCTCCTTGCAACTTGGTACTCCTAGGCTCAAGCAGTCCTCCTGCCTCAACCTCCAGGGTAGCCATGGTTACAGGTAGATACCACCAGAGTGGCTCATTGTTCTAGTTTATTGTAGAGACAAGGTCTTACTCTTGCTCAGGAGGGTCTTGAATTCCTGACCTCAAGCCACCATCCTGACTCAGCCTCCCTGAGAACTAGGATTATAGGCATGAGCCACTCCACCTGGCCCTATTTTTCTGAACAGTATAAATGTATCTGTTTATTTTACTTTATTGTTTTCTTCCCCACTGGAAAATGTCTTGTAAATTCAGAGACTTTGTCTTTCACGTCCATTATAATGTAAGTACCTGGTATAGAACCTGGACCATCGTAAGTACTCAAAAAATATTTATTGAATGAATGAATTGTATATTCTCATGTCCTCTAGTCTCATTGCCTTGGCACTGTCCACTTCTGTGGCTTTCTCAACAGTCTGTTATTAAAGATATATTTAAGGAGATTCATGGTGAAGCAGAGAAATTAGCAAGACCATCAAATTCTTCTTCACCTCTACTTCTCCTTTGTCTGCTTTTGGCAAAAAGAAAACAAAAACCCAGTCCATGTGGGACACCATAATGAAAGTTGGGAGATTGCAGGTGAGAAGGTGAACAGGCTTCTTATGTTACAAAGAAAAACAGTAGCCTCCAGTACATACCAAGTCTTTGAAGTCAGTTCCATAAGTAACTGAAGATTGCTTATGCACAGCAAGCCAATCTTCTAGAACTTTAGCAATGATTAAATTAGCTCAGAGGTCACCTCAGCCTATATCTAATCATCTATTTATCTAATCTACTCTGAGCTAATCAATATTATGTAAGGAACTTGGTAAAGTGAGATATGAACCATGCTACAATTTTTTAAAATGTAAATAATGAACAAAATCTCGGTGTGAAATTAGAACAGAAATCCCTATCTAAGGCAAATTAATCCATGAATAGCAGTGAGTTACTTCTACTGAAGATGTGAGGATACTTTTTAAAAGAATGTATTGTGATTCTAATGGCACAATAACCAAGAATTTGACTCCACCAACTCTGAAACACTTTCTTCTTTTGTTGGAGAAATCAACTGATGGCATTCTGTGGGGCATATTTGAAAACCACATCCAAATGCTTTAACAGAGAACAAAGTGATATATTTATGGAACCAAAGGGAGGGCTGGGAATTCTTTCATTGAACTCCTAGGCTGAGACATTTTTCAGTCCTCATAAGCTTTCTTTCAGAAAAGAGTGATTTTAGTATGCTTGCCCAATATACTTTTCTAACTTCCTTTTTTATTTTTATTATTTTTTTATTGAGACAGAGTCTCACTTTGTCACCTTCAGTAGAGTGCTGTGGAGTCACAGCTCACAGCAACCTCAAACTCTTGGGCTCAATTGATTCTCTTGGGTCAGCATCCCTAGTAGCTGGGACTACAGACACCTGCCACAACACCAGCTATTTGTTTTGTTTTTTTGGTCTAGCAGGCCCTCGTCGGGTTCCAACCCACCAGTTTTAGAGTATGTACCCTAACCATTGAGCTATAGGCACCCCCTCTAACCTCCTTTTTTCAATTTACGGTTTTGTTTAATTGAGGGTGATCTACTCCATGACTTCTCCCTGTCACAACCTCAGGGTTTCCAAATGATTCAGGCTTGCTGAGTTAGGAAATCAAATCTTTTTTTTTTCCAACATTCAAATTATTGTTTATTCTTTAAGCTCCACAATATGCCAAGTTGATCTTACAGAAAATAAAAACAAATACACTTGCAAACTGTAAAAATTCAAAGTACCTACTGGAACAAAAATATAAACAAAAGTCTTTCCCAAAACAACATGACAATATTATTTTATATCTGAAATGTAAATATTTCTTAATTTATAAAGTGAAATTGTATTCATGAATCATAACATGACCCACCACGTTTTCTTGCTATGTTGTTACACTAAACAGAAACATTTCTAGCTCTGGTTCTGGACACTCAGTGATTTCTACAGACATTTTTTTGTGTTCATGGCTTCATTTGCCCTGCCTGGGATAGCAATGGATTCAATGTCTAGATTCCCTGAAGGACAGACTCCCAGCTAGCTTTGATCATCGCCAGCTGCATTTGAAGGAACAAAAAATGGCCACAGTGGAACGTTAGTGAATGTGAAGATATGAGACCCATCGCCGACTAGGTAGAAGGAGATGGTACCCGGGTCCATATCCAGGAAAATCCCCACCCAGTGGAGCCAGGGATTCACCAACACAGTGGTCAAAGGTGAGGTGCAGACAGTGAAAATCAGCGATCTCACACTCCCAGCCCAGAAGCCTCGTTCTGCAGACAGTGTGCTCTCCCCTTCCTGGTAACTGATGCCTTGTAGATCCCCACATCCCATTCTTTGCTCCTGCCCACGTCCACTTCCCAGTAGTGACAGCCAGAAGTGAAATGAGGGGACCCCAGGACACGCAAGGCACTGAACCTCTCGACTCGCCAGCTCCTATTCTGGTTGAAACATCCACAGTGAACCTTCCTCAGGTCATTAGAAATGATGAGAATGTGGTTGGCTGTGTCCACATCAAAGGTCATATCCACTGGGACTTTCTCACCACGAGGTTCACCTGTGAGTTAGCTCTCAGCTGGGGCTCCAGTTCCTTGACTTTGGACACCAGCTCCCCCAGCTGCAGATTGGGCCTGATGTCACCCTTCTGAGATACCACAGGGCAGATGGGGCACAGCAAACCCTCCCCATGGGGCTCCTTCTCCAGCGAGTCAGTGCATTGCAGGCAGCAGAGGAATCCACATTTCAGGGACATGGGTTTCCTGAGATGTTACGCAGGCAGAGCATTCACTTGTGTTTAAAATTCACAGCCATGACCACTGTCTCTCCTGCACTGTTCTCTCCTGGCTTCTAGCTTATCCCAGGGACAGCTGAGATCTCTCAAATCTTCTTAACTATAACCATTTATTCAGGAATGTGCAGGTGACCCAAGCCAGACCTTCTGTCTTCCCTGAAACTTTCATTAGAATTATCATGAAAGTAACATGATTTTCCTTGTAATAGCACTCTCTATGTGAATGGCATAATCCTGTAGCCACCTACAGCCAATTTTTTGGCACCCTAATTGAAGTGACTACCTGAGAATAAAGCAAATACAGAGGAAAGTAGAGCTCAGAGACAGTGTGTACTATTAAGATTGTGTGCATTCAGTTAAAGCTTGAGGCTAAAGAGTACATTTGGATGTCATAGTCCCATGAGCCAATCCTTTCCCAAATGTTATGAACCAAAGTTTGAATTGACTGCCTCTTACCACCAAGAGAGATTTGGTTTTGTTGTCCAGGTCCTCATGTTAACTCCCCTGTGGGGCAGGAAGAGTTAAATCATCTTCAAATCATGAAAATGTAGCTAAGCTGTGAATATACTCCTTGTAGGGGAACATAAGTAATAAACAATCACAGTCAACTTTCTAGGAAGCAGAATTAGGACCAGGAAGAAGAAAGAAGTCCTGGGCATGCACTCACTGTCATTAGCTTTAGAGAATTCAAAGTGTCAGGCAGCACTGATAGGTCAGTGGGTAGGGCGCAGGCCACATACACTGAGGCTAGTGGGTTTGAACCTGGCCCTGACCTGCTAAACAACAAGAACTGCAACAAAAAAACAGCTGGGTGCTGTGGCAGGCACCTGTAGGCTCAGCTACTAGGGAGGCTGACACAAGAGGATCGCTTAAGCACAAGAGTTTGAGGTTGCTATGAGCTGTGACACCACAACACTCTACCAAGAGCAATAAGGTGAGACTTTGTCTCAAAAAAAAGTGTTTATTTCACCCTTGCCTTTAAGAAAGCTCACCCTACTGATAGCTGAGATCAAAACCTTGCATGTAGGCCAGCAATGTTTTGGTAATAAACATTACCTTTTTACCTGTTTAACTCTCTCCACACTCTTGTTCAGCACACGATACCCTTGATACAGCTGTGTCCACAGATTAGTAATAGCCAGAAAAGAACAAACATAGGGCCACAGACACCACACACATACAAGGGAGATCACACCCTTATACACAACCTCAAATTCCACATCCACTCCATGTGCACACACAGAATTCTGAGGGAAAAGGAGATGAAAACTTTGTACAAAAGCAGCAGCATTTATTAATCTTTGAATAGTAGTGAGTTACTTCTCACTAGATGAGTCTCATAATTTCTTGAGAGGGTGAAACATGATCCCTGGGGGTTAAAAAAACAAAAACCATAAGAGACTAAAGAATAAAGGATAAAACCACAGAAGACTAATAATTAAAATTCAAGAAAGAAATGGAAAAGCACAACTTGACAGAGAAAAAAGTCATGAGAAAAAGCAAAAGGTAGAGTAAGAGCTACAGAAAAGTAAATTTTATAAAATTACATAAAATGAAAAGGAGACACGTCATATGATTCTACTTACATGCTATATCTAGAACGGTCATGTCTTAGAGACACAATAGTGGTTACCACGGGCTTGGGGTAGGAGCAGTGAGGAGGCTAATAGGGAGGGTCTGTCAATGGGTACAGAGTTTCCTTCCATTTGGGCTGACAAGTTGTGAGGTGGATAGTGGTGATGGTTGCACAAGAACATGACTATATGTAATGACACTGAATTGTACACTTAAAAATGGTTGGATCGGCACCTGTGGCTCAAGTGGCTAAGGTGCCAGCCACATACACCTAAGGTGGTGGGTTCGAATACAGCCTGGACCAGTGAAATAACAATGACGGCTACAACCAAAAAAAAAAAAATAGCCGGGTGTTGTGGCGGGTACCTGTGGTCCCAGCTACTTGGGAAGCGGAGGCAGGAGACTCGCTTGAGCCCAGGAGTTGGAGGTTGCTGTGAGCTGTGATGCCAGGGCACTCTACCCAGGGGGTCAGCTTGAGACTGTCTCAAAAAAAAAAAAATGGTTAAGATGGGGTCAGTGCCCGTAGCTCAGCGAGTAGGGTGCCAGCCACATACACCAAGGTTGGCGGGTTTGAGCCTGGCCCGGGTCTGCCAAATAAGAATGACAACTGCAACCAAAAAAATAGCTGGGCATTGTGTTTTATCATTCATGTGTGTGTTTATATATTGATTTCATAATAGTATTGAGTACACTGGATAATTTTTTTTCCATTCTTGCGATACTTTACAACGAAGAATGTATTCCAACTCCATCCAGGTAAATATAAGAGATGTAAAATCTCCATTGCTTTTATGGCTGAAAAGTATTCCATGGTATACATATACCACAATTTGTTAATCCATTCATGGGTTAATGGACTTTTGGGTTGCTTCTACAACTTGGCAATTGGTTGTATTCTAGGTACATCATGTAAGTAGAATCATATGATATTCATATTTAGAAGTGTTCCCTTCTCTCCACACCCACTCCAGCATCTGCAGCTTTGGGACTTTGTGATGTGGGCTAATCTTACTGGGATTAGGTGATATTTCAAAGTGGTTTTAATTTGCATTTTTCTGATGATTAAAGACGATGATTTTTTCATGTGTTTGTTGGCCATTTGTCTGTCATCTTCAAGGAAGTTTCTGTTCAAGTCTCTTGCCCACATAAAAATGGGCTTGTTTGTTCTTTTATCTATTGAGACAGAATCTCACTTTGTTGCCCTTGGTAGGGTGCTCACTGCAACCTCAAACTCTTGGGCTTAAGTGATCCTCTTGCCTCAGCCTCCCGAGTAGCTGGTACTACAGGTGCCCGCCACAACGCCTGGCTATTTTTTGTTGCAGTTTGGCCAGGGCCAGGTTTGAACCTACCACCCTCAGTATATGGGGCTAACGCCCTCCCCACTGAGCCACAGGCACCGCCCTACTGTTATTCCTTCTCTAATGTTCTTCCTTTCATCATGTGTTATCTGAGCTTCTGATAGATGTCAGAAACAAGGCTCGGCATCACTAGCAATATGTGATCACTAGTAACCACTATGAGATACCTACCATTTTATACTTACTAGTATGATACAAAAATCTAAAAAGAAAAAGGAAAATCACACTTGTTATCAAGTGTGTAGAGAAACTGGAAACCTCAGACGTGGCTGGTAGCAAGCAGAATGGTGCAGCCGCTGTGGAAGACACAGAGACTCACTGCGTGATCCAGTAATGTTACATACTCAAGAGAAGTGAAAACAGGTGTTTAAGCTAAAGCTTATACACAGACGTTCACTGCACCATTATTCCCAACACCCAAAAGGTAGAGACAACCTAAACGTCCATCATTGACAAATATCAATGTGGCATATCAAACAACACAACACCACTTACCCATAAAAAGAAATCAGGTCCTGACACGCCACACATGGATGGATGTCATGCTAAGTTAAAGAGGCCAGCCTCAAAAAGTCCCTCTTGTGCAATTCCTTCAATATGAAAGACCCAGAAGAGGTGAGTGCACAGACACCACAAGCAGAGTGACTACTGCCAGGAGGCAGGAGTGAGGAGGCTCTGCACAGCTGGGGCTTCCCATTCAGCGGGATGGAGATGTTTTAGAACTAGATAGAGGTGGTGGTTGCACAGCACTGTGAATTTTACTATATACCAATGAATTGTACACTTAAAATGGTTAATTTTATGTTGTGTCAATGTTACTGCAATAAAATCTGATATTTGTTCTATAGCTTCTTATTCCATATTATCACCAATTCTATATAATAATAATATTCTATAATATGGTTACAATATATCCTTTAATGTAGAATTCTACAATATGTTATAGACTATATTATTATTATAGAATATAGTATATTAGTTGAAAATAATAGCAGTTGTGGTATTCTTTCTGTACTGCTTCTTTGAGGATATAAGTTTTCTTCTATAAAGTGTGTTTTATTTCCGTTAGTTTTTTGTTTGTATGTTTTTTTAGTTTTTGGCCAGGGTTGCATTTGAACTCGCCACCTCTGGCATACGGGACCGGCACCCTACTCTTTTGAGCCACAAGCACTGCCCTCCATTAGTTTTTTATATGATTAGATTTTCACAAATATCTGTTTAGACTGTGTTGCTTGTTCACATTCGAGAGAGCAAGAGAGAGAGAAAATAAACTACAGGAAATGCTGGTCAGCTGGTGAGGCTCTAAACTGTGAACTATAATCCAGGAGGTTTTGCATGAACGAATATCCGATATGTGGATTTTTCTAAATGGATTTTCTTCTTGGGCTGGTCCAATTCTCTACAAAAGGCTCTAAAATCTCCTTCTTGGGCCAGGCAGTTGCTCATGCCTATAATCCCAGCTCTTTGGAGTGCTACAGCAGGAGCACGGCTTGAGCCTAAACATTTAATAACAGCCTGGGCAACACAGTGAGCCTCCATCTCTACAAAAAAATAAAAAAGCAGGGCAAGACACAATTGTAAGAGGGACTTTACCTAACAAATGCAATCAGTGTAACCTGGTTTCTTGTGCCCAATAATAAATTAAAAAAAAAAAAAAGCAACTAGACATCGTGTTAATGCCTATGCTCCCAGCTCTCTGGAGGCTGAAGCAGAAGGATCAGTGGAGCCCAGGTGTGTGACGTAGCAATGGGTTGTGATGATGCCAAGACACTATAGCCTGAACAACACACTAAGACCCTGTCTCAAAAATATATTTAAACAAACAAATAAATACAAATCTGCTGGGAAGATGAAGCCACCAGAGCTGCCAGCATTCTGGGAATTTAAATAGCAGAAAAGAACATAAATTTACTTTTTTTTTTTGAGATAGAGTCTTACTATGTTGCTCTCAGTAGAGTGCTGTGGAGTCACAGCTCACAGCAACCTCAAACCCCTGGGCTTAAGGGATTCTCTTGTCTCAGCCTCCTGAGTAGGCAGGACTACAGGTACCTACCACAACACCTGGCTATTTTTTTTTGGTTGCACTTGTCATCGTTGTTTAGCAGGCTGGGGCCGGGCTCAAACCCGATAGCCCCGGTGTACATGGCCAGCACCCTACTCACTGAGTTATGGGTGCGCCCCATAAATTTACTTTCTAATTAATAAGGAAGTTGCCATATAAATTTGTTAAAAGGCAAAAATGTGACTGGGCACTATGGCTCACACCTATAATTCTAGCACTCGGGGAGGCTGAGCTGGATAGATTGCTTTAGCTCATGAGTTTGAGACCAGCCTAAAGAGTAAGATCCCATCTCTACTAAAAATAGAAAAATTAGCCAGGGCACTGTGGCAGGCACCTGTAGTCTCAGCTACTTGGGAGGCTAAGGCAACAGGACATCTTGAGCCCAAGAGTTTGAGGTTGCTGTGAGCTATGATGATGCATTCAACCCCAGGGTAACAGAGTGAGATTTTCTTTTCTTTTCTCTTTTATTTCTTTGAGACAGAGTCTTGCTCTGTTGCTCAGGCTGATCTTAAACTCCTGGCCTCAAGTGATCCTCCTGCCTCAGCATCCCAAAGAGGTGAGATTAAAGGTGTGAGCACCTGCACCTGGCCCTCTTTATCATCTTATCTCCATTTGTTTTTTGAAACAGTCCAACTCTGTTGCCCTGGGTAGAGTGCTGTGGCATCACAGCTCACAGCAATCTCAAACTCCTGGGCTCAAGCGATCCTCCTGCCTCAGCTTCCCAAAGAAATGAGAATAAAGGTGTTTTTTTTTGTTTTTTTGTGTTTTTTTTGAGAAAGTCTCACTCTGCTGCCCTGGGTAGAATGCCGTGGGATCACAGCTCACATAAACCTCAAACTCGTGGGCTTAATCAATTCTCTTGCCTCAGCCTCCCAAGTAGCTGGGACCACAAGTGCCCACCACAATGCTTGGCTTTTATTGGTAATTGTCATTGTTTGGCAGGCCTGGGGTGGATTCAAACCCGCTAGCTCTGGTGTATGTGGCTGGTGCCTTAGCTGCTGAGCTACAGGCGCAGAGCCACGCCTGGCTATTTTTTGTTGCATTGTCATTGTTGTTTAACTGGCCCAGGCTGGGCTCAAACCTGCCAACTGAGGTGTATATGGCTGGTGCCTTAACCACTGTGCTATGGGCACTGAGCCACACTCAACTAACTTTTCAATTTTTTGTAGAGATGAGATCTTGCTATACTGCCTGGACTGGTCTCAAACTCCTGTCCTCAAGTGATCCTCTTGCCTCGGCCTCCAAAAATGCTGGGGTGTTAAGTCTCAGCCACTGTGCTAGGCCTAAAATAATAGGCTCAGCGCCTGTAGTTTAATGGCTAAGGGCACTAGACACATACACTGGAGCTGGCGGGTTCAAATCCAGCCCGAGACTGCCAAACAATGACAACTACAACAAAAAAATAGTGGGGCATTGTGGCAGGAGCCTGTAGTCCCAGCTACTTGGGAGGCTAAGGCAAGAGAAGTGCTTAAGCCCAAGAGTTTGAGGTTGCTGTGAGCTGTGATGCCATAGTACTCTACTGAGGGCAATATAGTGAACTCTATCTCAAAAATAAAAAAGTAATATCAGAGGCTAGATTGACATTATAGCCCCAAATATTATTTGCATAGTTTTTAATTTTTTTTTTTTTTTGCAGTTTTTGGCCAAGGGCTGGGTTTGAACCCGCCACCTCCAGCATATGGAGCTGGTGCCCTACTCCTTTGAGCCACAGGCACTGCCCATAGTTTTTAAATTTTAAAGTATCCATTTTATAAGCGCTTAGGTGGTAATATCTGAGATAGGACTGGGACAGGCATTCAGTGTGCACTCACTGGCAAGGTTAAGTCCATTTAAGATATACTCCAAAAACTAGGTCAGCAATAATATTGCATAGAACAATGAACCACTTTCCTGGATAAAGAATGGTATTCCATCTAAGAAAGAGTAAAGAACATTAATAGCAGGGAAATCAAATTTCCATATTTGAAACCATGATACTGTAAACACAGAAAGTTTACATCTTTGATCCTTAATGTACGGCATATAATTATCACTTCCAGTTTGTAGTGATAATTGCTCCATTCTAGCTAGTCATTGAGGACCCTTATGAGAATTCCTGCCACAAGCACCACCACAGCGAGAACTAGAGCCATCCCCCGGTAGAAAATCAGCTGTCTCAGGTTCAAGACGTCCCCGACTGTGGACACCGTGTTCTGGGAGTTTTCTTCCAGTACCATCAGCTGGAGGGTCTGGGTCTCTGGTCTGATGATGTCAGGTAAAATCACTCCTTCAGCTCCTTCTCTGCCCAGGATAGGCAGATCTGTTGGCAGAGAACAGCAGGGATGTTTACTTATGTACTAGGTTGAGTAAAGGGAGATTACTGAGTTTACAGAAATACATTACAAACAGTGGTAAAGGGAGATTACCAAGTTTACAGAAGAATACATTATAAACAGTGACCATCAGCCATAGCTTGGTAAATATGAATTACAGAAAACCTATTTCACAGGAGATCCCACAGTTAATCTTGCTAATTGTTAGGTCTGAGCCAAGTTCTACTGATCAGGAGAGCAAGGATGCCAGCCCCATTACACTTCAGGCACAGCATGACAGAATGAGAATCATGTGCTATTCTAGAGAACAGCCTCCCTTACCTGTTGGAGTAGGTATGGGCTCCTTCGTCCCTTTCAGCCCAGCTCGAACCTGTGCCTAGAAATGTGTGTCACGTGAGTAAGTGAAGTGCAAGTCAAACCATCAACAGCTGTCATTTTTTTTTTTTTTTTGAGACAGAGCCTCAAGCTCTCACCCTAGGTAGAGTGCTTGGTATCATAGCTCACAGCAACCTCCAACTCCTGGGTTCAAGCAATTCTCCTGCCTCCACCTCCCAAGTAGCTGGGACTACAGGTGCCCGCCACAATGCCCAGCTATTTTTTGGTTGCAGTCATCATTGTTGTTTTTGGCAGGCCCAGGCTGGATTCAAACCCGCCACCTTAGGTGTATGTGGCTGGCGCCCTAGCCACTTGAGGCACAGGTGCCAAACCAACAACTGTCATCTGTTAAAGGTGCAGTTTGGAGGTGCTGATGAAACTACTGCTAACGGGTTACCATATCCAGTGCATTCCTTCTGTGTCCTGAAAATCCCATAGGCCAAGAGAACCTGTAAGTTCCCTCCCAATGCTGAGCTCCCAATGATATAAAAACCTGCTTGCGGGGCGGTACCTGTGGCTCAGTTGTTGAGGCGATGGCCCCATATACCGAGGGTGGCGGGTTCAAACCTGGCCCCGGCCAAACTGCAACAAAAAAATAGCCGGGTGTTGTGGCCGGCGCCTGTAGTCCCAGGTACTTGGGAGGCTAAGGCAAGAGAATCGCCTAAGCCCAAGAGCTGGCAGTTGCTGTGAGCTGTGATGCCATGGCACAATACTGAAGGCAATAAATTGAGGGGGAAAAAAAACCCTGCTTGTTGCTGGAGTTGCAGATTTAACACACTGTTTGCACTTGTGCCCTTTTTAGTGCCCCTACATGTAGATAAAAGCAATAAAATCTAAGGTCAGTGGTGTCCTCTGTCCAATGGGTAGTTTATGGTCCACCTTAATCTCCTATAAACTTCAGTCCTAATAAATGAAACTGAAGATAGAAAAGACATCATGCATCAAAACTGGGCAAATCCAGTAGGATCTGAAAGCTAGGCTGCTCAAAGCTGAAACAGTGACAGCTGGCCACCTAACCTTATTACAACCCCTCCCTCCCCCAAACCTCCACCCATCCACCTCATCTCAAGCCTGGAACAGTAAAAAAGGGCCCCAACTCAATGCACAGATGCTCACGTCGGTCAAGGCTCCGACTTCTGTGCACACAGTGTGGTTCTGCCCATAAATCACACCCCTAACAGGCTGCATTTTAGTAAACCACGGACAGAAAAGAAAAGGCTGTAAAGAATATTTTTCTAGGGCTATTATACCAAAAGAGCAAAATGTTTTTTAACTTAACTCCTTCTTTATTAAGACAGAGTTCCTAGTTAGTAGATACTAAATGTGATTTTTTTTCTGCCTCCTCTCCCCTCAATATTCGATAGATTTCATGTTTCACAGTAAGTCCCACTGCCAAGGGCACTGCTATCACTCTGACCCTAAAAGCTTCCGTACCCTGCCTTGGGATCACAGGCTCACATAGAGCCACATTTCTAGTACTACCAGTTACCTGCTCTGCAACTCTATTCCAATTTATCCGCAAGATGTACACCAAGTAGAAAAGGGCTTGAAAGAAGACACAGACTATCAATCCCAACCAGAGACCTGCAGGGGCAAAATGAATGAGTTTTTTAATGCTGTTCCCGTGATGGTTACAATTCTTCCCTAACTCCCTCCCGTTTAGTGAAATCTCAGCTAAATTCACTTCCCTCAGACTGTAAGTGATTACAGAGCAGAGATCAGTCTGAAGTGTACCACTGAGTTCCAAAGGGCAATTCTTCAGTCAACACCACCAGCAAATGTCTCTGCTGCTTCATGTTAACAAATGTTGACTGACTCCAGTTTTGTGCCAGGCATTGTTATAACTGGCTGAGATACAGAACTGAGCTGACAGATAGGCTAGGAGCCCCTGAGGAGCCCATATCCCCTGCAGGGGTGGGCAAAGAGACAATCATTTTCGAGTGAAGGTGACATCGGGCAGAGCCACCTGGAGACAGGACCTGAGGCTGAGAGTGTGAACCAGAAGGCCAGGCTGTGGAAGTGGGGACCTGCATGGAGAGGGGCCCCCATGAGGACATCCAGGACAGACACTGAAGGTGGGAAGCACGTTCCCCAGGCCGGAAGAGCAGCTCATTGAGGAAGGGGCACAGTGGCAAAGGAGTGTCCAGGGGACCAGGGGAGAGAAGCAGACCATGGTGGACCCAGGGTTTATTCTGAATCCATGGAGACGCAGTGGAGGGTCTCAGGCTGGACTCTGCATATGCTAATGTGAGACCTGATGTCAACTGCTGATATGGAAAAGGCCATGGAGAATCTGAGAAGAGACTGTTTTTCACCACTTAAGTATCAATAATTGCACTGCAAAGCAAACTGCTTAGGCTACAGTTGGGATTGCTATCAACTAGTGGTTTCCTGATCCATTCATAACTTGTCTGGGGCCCTGTGTTGGCAAAGGAACCCTGAGGCTGTTCCTCACACTGTCTCTTGATAATTAAAAAAAAATTGAGGTTAAGCCCTGTGGCTCACGCCTATAATCCCTCCAACTCTGGCAGGCCAAGGCGAGTGGACTGCTTGAGCTGAGGATATCAAGACCAATGTCAGCAAGGGTGAGACCCCCATCTCTACTAAAAAATGGAAAAATCAGCTGCATGTTGTGGCGGGTGTCTGTAGTCCCAGCTACTCAGAGGCTGAGGCAGGAGGGTTGCTTCAACTCAAGAGTTTAAGGTTGCCCTGAGTTCTGATGATGCCTTGGCAATCTAGACTGGGTGACAGAGTAAGACTCTGTCTCAAACATAAATAAATAAAAATTGAAGTAATCCCTCCAGTTTAGAAGTAGAAGGATTGACAGCTTATCCCATTTGATTGAGTGGTTCCATTTGTAAGATTCAGTTCTAAGGAAAGAAAAGAAACGGTCCCCTGGAGGCCCACTATACAATGGTATTTATAAGGTGGAATAACTTAAATATCCACTACCAGGGAGGTGTTAAATACATGGTACAGGAACCATGTCTTCAAGTAGTAATGTGGAGAAGATGCATGTTCAGGATGACCTCACATTTGTAAATAACAGACAACATATGGGGTTAAAATACCTTGAGACGCCTCAGCCTTCATAGCTGAAAAGTGAAATTATCAATGCATCAATGTACAAAGTTATGATTTAGTAAAAAATAATTATAAAAAAAAGAATGGAGGAAAAAGTAAAAAAAAAATGATGGTGCTGAGAGTGAAGAAGGAAGCTCCTGCCCCTCCCAAAGCCAAAGCCAAAACAAAGGCAACGAAGGTCAAGAAGGCAGTGCTAAAGGCATCCAAAAAAAAAGGAAAGAAAGAAAAGTGAAATTATTGATGATTTGATTTTCTTGCAAATATATATTTATTTTTAATTTTTTTTTCAGACAGGGTCTCACTGTCGCTCCAGCTGGGATGTAGTGGCATGGTCAAATGTCACTGTGGCCTTGAACTCCTGAGCTCGTCCTCCCACCTGGGCCTCCCAGACTGCTGGAATTACAGGCATTGGGCTGCTTCTTTCAATTTTTCAGTACTTTCCCCAGAGTCTAAAATGTCAGTGTATACTTCCATAATTAAAATGTTGCTAAAATCTACCCTGTAGAACATTATACTGAAGTGAAATAAGCCAGGCCCATAAAACAAAACAA
The DNA here is from genome assembly GCA_963574575.1 of Galagoides demidoff. NCBI lineage: Eukaryota > Metazoa > Chordata > Mammalia > Primates > Galagidae > Galagoides > Galagoides demidoff. The sequence goes on along the minus strand of CAUYQV010134341.1, from coordinate 17,237 downwards.
AACAAAGCCCTGCATGACCCCAGTCATGACCTCAGTCATATGTGGAATGTGAGCACAGAAGCAGAGCGCCGGGTGGTGGTTGCCAGGGGCTGGACTGGAGGGATGTTGGTCAAAGGGTACGAATTCCAGTTAGGCAGGAGATAAATTGTGCAATATGGTGGCTATACTTAACACACTGTATAATTAAAAATTACTAACAGAGAATTTTCTGGAGTTTCATTCTGTTGTCCAGGCTGGAGTGCCATGGTGCCAGCCCAGCTCAGTGCAACCTCAAACTCCTGGCTTCAAGTGATCCTCCTGCCTCAGCATCCCAAGTACCTAGGACTACAGGCACCTGCCATAACATTCAGCTATTTTTTTTTCTATTTTTAATAGAGATGGGGTCATTTGCTCAGGCTGGTCTTGAACTCCTGAGCTCAAGGGATCCTCTTTTTTCGGCCTCAAGGTGCTTGCACCTAGCTGAAAATTACTAAGATACCAAGTGAAAATTACTAGGAAAGATTTTAAATCTCTTAAGAAGGGCCAGGAGCAGCGGCTCACACCTGTAATCCTAGCCCTCTGGGGAGCCAAGGCAGGTGGATTGACTGAGCTCAGGAAATCAATACCAGCCTGAGCAAGAGCGAGACCCTGTCTCTAAAACATAGCCAAGCACTGTGGCAGGTGCCTGTAGTCCCAGGTACTTGGGAGGCTGAGGCAAGACAATCATTTAAGCCCAAATTTGAGGTTGCTATGAGCCATGACATCATGGCACTCTATTCAGGGGGACAAAGTGAGACTCTGTCTGAATTAAAAAAAAAAAAATCTCTTAAAAAATGGTAAGTATGTGAGCTAATGGATGTGATAATTAGCTTGACTTAGCCTGTTCCACAAAGTATGCTTATATTAAAACATGGTACATACCATAAATATCTTGAGTTTTTGTCAATCTAAAAATGTTACTTAACAAATTTGAGCAAGTACAATAAAAGAAGCACTTTTGGGCTCGGCGCCTGTGGCTCAATCGGCTAAGGCGCCAGCCACGTACACCTAAGGTGGCGGGTTTGAATCCCCAGCCCGGCCCGCCAAACAACAATGACGGCTGCAACCAAAAAATGGCCGGGCATTGTGGCGGGCACCTGTGGTCCCAGCTGCTTGGGAGGCGGAGGCAGGAGACGCGCTTGAGCCCAGGAGTTGGAGGTTGCTATGAGCTGTGATGCCATGGCACTCTACCCAGGAGGATAGCTTGAGACTCTGTCTCAAAAAAAAAAAAAGAAGCACTTTTGGATAAAGTGGGAAATTTGACTTATACTTTACTCTTTTTTTTTCTTTCTTTCTTTTTTTGGAGACAAAATCTCACCCTCTTGCCCCAAGCTAGAGTTCTGTGGCATCATAGTTCACAGCAACCTTAAATTCCTGGGCCCAAGCAATCCTCCTGCCTCAGCCTCCTGAATAGCTGGGAGTGTAGGCACCTGTCACAGTGTACAGCTAATTCAGCTAATTTGCTAATTTTTCTATGGGGCAGGGGGTATAGAGATGGAGTCTTGCTCTTGCTCAGCCTGGTCTCGAACTCAAGTGATCCACCTGCTTCATCCTCCCAGAGAACTGGTGATTATAGGTGTGAGCCACCAGACCTGGCCCATTTATTCTAAAGGAGCTTAAAGACTAAAAGGGAGTGTTTCTTCATTTTTTTAAAATAAAGTTGACTTATAAAACCCCAATAGCTCAGAAAGGGCAAGGACTATTGCTTTGGTCAAATAACATTTCCCCAGTGTCTAGCACAGTGACTGGCAGACAAGAGCTCCACCTTCTTGCTTGAGCATAGGAGTTTGAGATCAGCCTGGGGAACACAGTGAGACTCCATCTCTATGAAAGAATTTATTCATTCTGTTTTCTTTCTTTTTTATTTCCCCCAACAGGGCATTGGTCTATTGCCCCAGTAGAGTCAGTGGTGTTATACAGCTTGTTGCAGCCTCAAACTTGTGGATCCTTCTACGTAGCTGGGACTATAGATATGGGTCCCCACACTTGGCTAATTTTTCTATTTTTAGTAGAGATGGGAGTCTACCTCTTACTCAGACTGGGCTTCAACGCTTGGCCTAAAGTAATCCTCCCGCTTCAGCCTCCCAAAGTGCTAGGATTACAGGCTTGAGCCATGATGCCTGACCTGTTTCCTAATTAGAATTTTGAAAATGATAAATGAAGGCCAGGTGTGGTGTCTCAAGCCTGTAATCCAGCACTTTGGGAGGCTAGGGTGGGTAGATTGCTTGAGCTCAGGAGTTTGAGACCAGCCTGAGCAAAAGCAATACCCCATCTCTAAAAAAACTTGTGGGTATTCTGGTGGGTGCCTATAGTCCCAGCTACCCAGGAGGCTGAGACCGAAGGATCACGTCGGGAGGATGAGACATGTGGATCACTTGAGCTCAGGAGTTTGAGGTTCCTGTGAGCTACAATGCCACAACACTATACCAAGGGCAACTAAGACTGTCTATTTAATTCTATTTAAATTGTCTTGGGTGATACAAAAACAAAAGATTTTAAATTGTCTTTATGAAACGAGTATAATATTGATATCAGTATCAAAATCTAACAAAAAGGATTGGTACCCATAGCATAGTGGTTATGGCACCAGCCATATACACCGAGGCTGGTGGGTTCGAACCCAGTCCAGCCCAGCTGAACAACAATTATTGCAACAAAAAAACAGCCAGGTGTTGTGGTGGGCACCTGTAGCTACTTGGGACGCTGAGGCAAGAGAATCACTTAAGCCCAAGAGTTAGAGGTTTCTGTGAGCTGTGATGCTACAGCACTCTACAGAGGCAACATAGTGAGCCTCTGTCTCAAAAAAAAAATCTAACAAAGATACACAAAAAAGTACAGGCTAATCTTGTGAATACTAATGTGAAATTCTTAAATAAAATATTAAAAAAGAATCTAGCACCTCAATAAAAGAACAACATATAATAATCAGGATATTCAATATGAGGAAGCCAATTTATATTATTTATCTTCCAAAGAGATCTAAGGAGAAAAATTATAGGATCTTTTCTACTGATCAACCATTTTTGCCAGAGATATTCAATAAGACTCCATGGATATTTTATGAACATGATTTCAAAAAGCATAGTGTGTGTATTATTTCAGGCCAAAATCAAGCATGCCATTTAACAGAGAAACACCAGAAGCATTATCACCAAAGTAGTGAACAGTGGATGTTGGCACAGAGGTAGTGTAAAAAGAACACTCCTACGCTGTTGGTGGGAGGGCAATAAAGTACAACCTCTGTGGAAAACAGTACGGAAATGTCTCATTTCCAAATGTCTAAAGTAGACCCACCATTCAAGCCAGCAACCCCACTACTGGGCATCTACTCAAAGGAAAGAAGTCATATCCAAAAAAACACCTGTGCCCATATGTTTATTGCAGCACAATTCACAATCACTAAGAATTAACTAAGTGCCCTTTAACTACTGACGACCGGATATAGAAGACATACTATACACATGTACCACAGGGTACTACTCAGCCATAAAAAAGAATGCAATAAAGTCTTCTGCAGCAACGTGGCTGAACTAAAGGCCATTATCTGGGGTTAGCGGTTCTCAACCTGTGGGTCGCGACCCACAGGAACTGTATTAAAGGGCTGTGGCATTAGGAAGGTTGAGAATCACTGTCCTAAGTGAAGTAACTTAGAAGTGATTATCGAACGTTCAACCAAATCCTACACGTTCTCACTTATAATGGGGAACTAAGCTATTGGCATGCATGATGACTAATAAACAGACACTCAAAAAGGTGAGAGCAGTTGGGGGTGATGGATGAAACCTCACCTAAGCCACCTGCATGGGTACAATGTACACTGTTGGGTGACAGATACACTACGAGCCTGGACTTGAGCATCATACGATTCACCTATAGAACACTATACCACTGTAATTATGCACCCCCTAAATTTATTGAAATTAAAAAATAAAACCAAGAATTTCCACTAATACCATAATAATTTATTTATGACTAGTAGGGGAAAAAAGTAGTGATCTAAAAACTGAAAGGAGAATATAAAATTATTGCGCATGATAAGATTTTATACCTGGAACTGAAAAGTACTATAAATGACAGGATGAATTCAGAATTGTCACAAGACACAATATTCATTAACAGCCTTCTTATATATAAACAAACGCTTTACACGATGGAAGGGAAGGCCTCACCTACAATAGTAACAAAAGGATAAAATGTCTAGATATAAACTTAAGAAATGTGTAAAAGCTTCATAAGCAAAATGATAAAAGACATGCCTGGGCAGAAACTGGTATTTCCAAAATGTTCATCAGATATCTGAACATAAAAGCTGGGAGTGCCAGAGAGGCACCTGTTTTGCAAAAACATAGTGGCCTCCAGGTTTTGGACGGACTAGCACATGGGTTTCAGAGCCAGTTGCCCAGTCTGTGGCAAGATTGCACCTACTCTCCACAGTCAGAGCTGTTGATACCATCTTGAGATGGAACCCAGCCAAGAATTACCCCAAGGGAGAAACAAGGTGTCTGCAAAAATAGAAACTTCCACCACTCGTTCCGCAGGTGCACAGGTGTGGCCTGGCACACCCTAAGGCGGGGAGCCAATGATCAGCTGAGGCCCAGAGTTTACTAGAGATAACAAACACCAAGAGGACCACTTTTTGTTTTTGTTCTTAGATAGAGTCTCACTCTGTCACCCTGGGTAGAGTGCCCTGGTGTCACAGCTCACAGCAACCTCCAACTCTTGGACTTGAGGAATCCTCCTGGCCTCAGTGTCCAGAGTAGATGGGCCACTATACCTGGCTAGTTATTGCCATGGCCACTGTGAATTCCCAACTTCTTGAAAATGGGATAAACCCCTCATAGAGATGAAGAATATTATAGAGACAAAATGGGTCAGACTTGGCAGTGTGGTTGGGGCACAGCTTTTGAGCCTGGGTGACTGAACCAGAAGGGGCCAGGAGGCAGAGATGTTGGCAAGGGGCTGGGAATAGCCAGATGGCTAGAAAAGCAGTGTGGAGCTCAGGGACAAGGTCAGACCCCGAGGCACAGGTCTGAGCACCCCCAGCACCTGGGAGGGAGGTCTTGAGACTTCTGATGCTGAGTGTGCAGGGCAATAAAGTAGAGGGCGACCACCTCCCAGCCCTGGCAAAGGCCAACATTCCAGAGCACAAAGTGGGGAAAAGGACCCAAGAACAAGAGAAAATTAAAAACTAAGAGCAGAAACTCACAGAAGACACAGACCCTGTCTGCTTCTCGTTATATGTCCAGATTCTAACACAAAGTAGGGCCTGACATGTGGACACACTCCATCAATGTCTGCTGAACAAACGAGGGGATTATGAAACCCAAACAGACACAGACAGGGACAATACACACAGGAGCACGGTACGGCCCTGGAGTCACAAGTCTGGGCTGGATGCCTGCCTCGCCACTACACCTGCAGGAATACAGACAGAGGGAGGGGCACCTGAGGCCATAAGGCACATGTGGCCCCTCGGTACTTGACTACAGCCTTCTGACTGAATCCAAATTTTACAGAATAAATCCTTTCATTAAAAAAAGTGTAGAAAAGAAAGATAAAGCTTTTCCTACCTCCCTTGTTCCCCATTTGTAAGAATTTTTTTTTTTAAGACAGAGTCTCAAGCTGTCGCCTTAGGTAGAGTGCTGTGGCATCATAGCAACCTCAAACTCTTGGACTTAAAGTGATTCTCTTGCCTCAGCCTCCCAAGAAGCTGGGACTACAGGTGTCTGCCACAACACCTGGATATTTAGTTGTTGTTGTTGTAGTTGTCATTGTTTTAGCTGGCCTGGGATGGGTTCAAACCTGCCAGCCTTGGTGTATGTGGCCGGTGCCCTACCCACTGAGATACGGGTGCCACCCCCTTTTCTTTTCTTTTTTTTTTTTTTTTTTTTTTGAGACAGAGTTTCACTCTGTCACTCTCAGTAGAGTGCTGTAAGGTCATAGCTCACAGTAATCTCAAATTCTTGGGCTCAATGATTCTCTTGCCTCAGCCTCCTGAGTAGCTAGGTCTACAGGCGCCTGCCATAATGCCTGGCTATTTTTTTCTGTTTAGCAGAGACAGGGTCTTGATCTTGCCCAGGTTGGTCTTGAACTCCTGAGCTCAAGTGTTCCACCTGTCTCAGCCTCCCAGAGTGCTAGGATTACAGGTGTGAGCCGCCGTGCCTGGCCAACTGATTTTCAGGGAGGCCACCAAGATCACTCAGTAGAGAAAGCACAGTCTTCTCAGTAAGTGCTGCTCACCTCACCCAGGTAATTCCACCTGTGCTGAGCTGTTCTGGTAAAGCCAGTTAGGCATAGATGCTCCTTACAGCTCAGCCCAGGCTCGCACTGCACCTTCTTGTTTCCTTTGCTCCTGCCGGCTGTATACATGACTACTTAACGTGGGTATCCTTACCCTGAGTGCAGGACCATGTTTGTCTTGTTCGTTATGAAGCATCCAGTGTGTGTGTATAGGGAAGGCCCTGAAACAGTGGTTCTCAACCTTCCTAATGCTGTGGCCCTTTAATACAGTTCCCGTGGGTCGCAACCCACAGGTTGAGAACCGCTGTGCTGAATAAACACCAGGGGAAGAAGTGCTACTTTCTACTGCACAGGGACAACTTTCCAGGCCATGGCTTTACCTCTCAAGCACTTTACCTTAATAATAACGCAAGTAAGATTGGAGGCAAATCCCTGAGGAATCAAACACATACCTATTATCCCAAGTTTAGCAGCAAACATCAGCGATATCCCAATGGGAAAACCAAACACATAGTAACCAATGGCATTCAGGATGGCACCAATCTTTTGCTTTCCTGTGCCTCTCAGGACTCCTCCACAGGTGCCCTAAGGAGAAAACCAAAACCAACATTGTAGGGGCACAGCTGTCATCAGAATTGCCTTACTGTCCCTCAGGCCTAGATCTGGTCGAACAGCTCTGCCTCAGAACAGGCACAGCATCTCAAGGAAGAGATAAGGGAACACTTTGTTTCTGAAGTTATGCTGACAGCAGCAATGAAAACCACAGAAGCTTTCATCAGAAGCCTATCAGTGACATTATTAAACTTCTATTGATCTTGACTATTTAAAGAATACCTTGTAAAGGCATAATGATGCTTCATTATGTTCATTGATATTATCAGGGAAGAGTTCAAAATATTAATGTGATTGTGGGCTTCTCCTCCACTACTCTTACCACAGCCAGTGTTCAATCAGGGGTGTAAATACCTCTAAGGTACTAGGGCCAAAGGGGAAGAAATTCCCTGGGGAGAAAGTCCCGTCATGGGGAGTAACTGCTCAATGGGACAGGCCACTGGGCTGATTCTCAGGTAGAGCAGAAGGGTCTTCAAACACCTGTAAACCCAAAGAGTGGCCTAGACAGGAGCTTCACAGGAAGCACGGCCTGCGTGAGGGCGCAGGGAGGCCACTTCACCACTTGGCCAGGACAACACAGAACTGCATTTGGGCACCAGATAAAGTGAGAGGAGGTGGGAAATTCAGGTCTTTTCCATCTGGAAAGGCTATACTCTCAAGGAACTCATCCTCTCTCTAAGGCAGGGGTCCTTAAACTATGGCCCACAGGCCACATGCAGCCCACCGAGGACATTTATTCAGCTCGCCGGGTGTTTTTGCCACCGCTGCCTGTCCTGCTTAGCAGCTGACTCGTCCCGGGCCCACGGTCCGGCCCTCCAACAGTCTGAGGAACAGTGAACTGGTCCCTGTTTAAAAAATTTGAGGACCCCTGCTCTAAGGGCTCAGACTGCTGAAAGCGAGAGCTCTCTCTTTTCAAAAATGAAATCACAGACAGATGATTTTTAATTAAAAAGCTAGAAACACAAAAACCAAATTGTGCTATGTATATTAGGGTCAAACCACTCCAGATACTCACTGCAAGTGCATCGAATAGATGAAAAGGAGCAAACAGAGGCATCACTTGGCTTGCAAGGTCAATAATCTCTCTGTGGGAGGAAAAGAAAGCAGTCAGTGAGCTAAAAGTCAGGTCTGAGGGGAGCGGCACCGAACCACTGCTCTGACGACCTGAGGCATGGCCCAGTCACTCAAAATAGTGCATTTCATTTTCATCAAGTACACAATAAAACCTCACCTATGTAAAACTTATTGTATAGAACTGAAGTTAAAAAGGGACACAGTCTAGGCTGCCAGAGGGAAATTCCTCAGCTCTGTTTATGGAGATGCAATGTGGAGATCAAGAAGAGCATGAAGCAGCTTTCGCCTGTGTGCGGGGTGTCCTCTGTGAACGGGGGTCCTGCTTCAGGACGCAGCTGGAGGCCAGTGTTCACAAGGGAAACGTGTGCTCCCCACACCCCTCAAGTCTGTCAGGGTAAGACCTGCCCAGGAAGGTTTGCAGAGGGGCTGCCATAGCCTTGAGGAGACACAGCAGAGGCAGAGGTGACCAAAGACCTGCATGATGGACCAGCGCAGACGGGGCACGTGGAACAGGCCACAGTGCCCTCCCTGGGGTGCTCAGTGGGAGAGAGCCTACTGGTCAGCAGGGCCACCAAGTGAGAGCCCACAGGAAGCCCTCTCGCCCAGGAGGGCCTCTTTGGAACAGACTCGCAGGACGGCAAAGTCACCTAACACGGCCACTGTCCCTACTAGTTAATATGACAATATGCTCCCTCGTTCAGAAATACAAACATTTGACCAATGTGCACGCGATGCTGAGGAAAATCAACAGCACAGAAAAAGAGAACACCCAAATAAACATGCACACACAAAAGGAAGCACAAGGAACATGAGCAAAAAGTATTATTACTATTTTTTTTTAGAGACAGAGTCTCACTTTGTTGCCCTCGTTAGAGTGCTGTTACATCACAGCTCACAGCAACCTCAGACTCCTAGGGTTAGGTGAGATTCTCTTGCCTCAGTCTCCCAAGACGCTGGGACTACAGGCACCCGCACCAACACCCAGTTATTTTTTGTTGCAGTTTGGCCGGGGCCAGGTTCAAACCCACCACCCTCGGTATATGGGGGTGGTGCCCTACTCACTGAGCCACAGGCGCCGCCCAGCAAAAAGTATCTTTAAATGATAATTACTACACTCAGAAACATTCATAAGCTAACAATAGGCAAAGGAATTGGGGAAAGGATGACTGGAAACAAAAAATATGAAAACTAAAACAAAACATTAAAGGGTTAAGTAACAAATGGACATGGCTGAAGACTAACGTCAAGGGGGAAGTTAAAGCTGTGGCAATATTCCTAAATACAAAGAGCTGGAAGATGATGGAAAACAGGTATATGAGAGTAATCCATAAGGCTTATTATTTATCTAACAGGAATTCCAAAAGGAGAGAATAGAGAAAATGTATGGAAGGATTAAAAAAAAAAAAAAAAGGGTTGGCTCGGCACCCATAGCTCGGTGGTTATGGCGCCACTCACATACACAGAGGGTGGCGAGTTTGAATGTGGCCCGAGCCAGCTAAGCAATGACAACTGCAACAAAAAAGTAGTCAGGGGTTGTGGCAGGGGCCTGTAGTCCCAGCTACTTGGGAGGCTGAGGCAAGATAATCACTTAAGCCCGTGTGTTTGTGGTTGCTGTGTGCTGTTATGTAGTAAGGCATACCGCGGGCAATGTATTAATACTATTTATAAAAAAAAAAAAAAAAAAAAAAAGAAAAAGAAAAGAAAAGAAAAAAAGTTAATTTCTTAAAGAGAAAGAAAAATTCAATGTTTCAGATTAAAGGACTACCAAGTGGCAAGCAGAATAGAAGAAAAAAGATTCACCTACACACACCTAAGCACAGCCAAGGGCAAAAATAATATCCGGAAGAATTCTAACCAAACATTCAGCATGAAAGTCTCCACCAGCCACATCACAAAAAACGGCAGCTCAGCAATCAGTCTCTCCCAGACCAGAGCAACCAGAGAAGCCAGAATCTGGAGTCCAGCACGGCTTGCAGTGATGTGACTGGAAACGGTGTGGGTTCTGGCACGTCACACGGCAGCCACCTTCCCCATCTCTCAGTTGCATGGCAGGCAGCTGAAGGACAGCCCAGTACAGCTCTCCAGTGCCAGGCAGGACAATAAGGACTCTGTCCTCTAAAAAGTAAGGCCGTACATCTGATCTGCCTGGAAGTTCACTGAGGGTCTGGCACCTGAGGCCCTTTGGGCTAAAGTAGCTTCCCGGGCAGCACCAAAGAATTTAGAAAGCCCATAACGTCTTCTATTGGATCAAGGCATTAAATGAAATCTTTGTCAGGCCATTTGGTCTTTGTAATAATTTGGAAAGGTTACTAAGCAAAGGGACAACTATAGCCCACCCCCCATGCCCCACAAAAAACAAAGTTTCCAGAGTCAGCACACTGCAAAGTTCAAAATGTCCAGTTCTCTTGGGTGGCAACTGTGGCTCAAAGGGGTAGGGTGCTGGCCCCATATGCCAGAGGTGGCGGGTTCAAACCCAGCCCTGGCCAAAAAAACAGAAACAAACAAACAAAAAAAAAGTCCAGTTCTTAACAAAACATTACAAAGCATACAAAGAGACAGGAAAGGATGGCCCTTTCACAGTAGAAAAAGAAACTGCCAGAAACTCACAAATATTGTCAGAATCAATTTTTTCAGAACTCTGAAAATTAACCAAAGGCTAGCAAACTGAGGAGCATTTATTCAAGAAAGACAGCTAAATCTCAGTGAGAGCAGCAAGCGTTATAGTGTCTTAACTTCCCCTAGTATCGTGCCCATGCTCCCAGATCAGCAGCAACCTTGAAATATAACAGCCTGTGCTTCCAGGACTTGAGGAAGAAAAATGGGCTAAACCTTTGCAAAGCTTCATTTCCAAAGAACAGTTAATAATTCAGAGAGATCTCTTGTCTGGTGGTCCCCTAAAAAACCCCATCTTCATTTCACCTGATTCAAACCTGCCCAGGGCTAACAGTTGATCTCTGAGAGATGTTTGCTAATAATGTGTACAGGACAATTTTTCTGTTGTTGTTCTCACTATGTCACCCTGGGCTAGAGTGCTGTGGCATCATCATAGCTCACAGCAACCTCAAGTGATCCTCCTGCCTCAGCCTCTGGATTAGTTAGGACTATATGAGCCTACCACAATACCTGGCTAATTCTTTCTTTTCTTCCCTTTCCCTTTTCTTTCTTTCTTTCTTTTTCTGAGACAGAGCCTCACTTTGTCACCCTCAGTAAAGTGCTATGGTATCACAGTTGACAGCAACCTCAAACTCTTGGGCTCAAAGAGATTCTCTTGTCTCAGCCTCCCAAGTAGCTGGGACTATAGGTGCCTGCCACAATGCTTGGCTATTTTTAGAGATGAGGTCTCACTTGCTCTGGCTTAGGTTGGTCTCAAACCATGAGCTCAGGCAATCCACCTGCCTCAGCCTCCTAGAGTTCTGGGATTACACATGAGTCACTGTACCTGGCCCCTGGCTAATTTTTCTATTTTTAGTAGAAATGAGGTCAAGGGGTCTCGCTCCTGGCTCTTGGTCTTGAACTTCTGACTTCAAGCAATCCCTCTACCTCAGCCTCCCAGGGTGCTAGGGTTACATGGAGAGCTTGGAGAGACTAAAGTTTTAACTTCTGCAAGAGATAACAGTGGAGGCAAACAATACACTAATCAAAAAGCTTAGTAGGAAGGCCTGGGGATTGACATGTCTGTAGAGGCTTTTAAAAACTCGGATATATTCCCAGGCATGCAGAAAGCTATACACATGCACAGGACCTTGACATGCTCCAGAAAGACCCAGGAAGGCCTTCAGCACTCACCTCTGGCTGAACCTAAGGCTCTACAAAAACAAAAAGTTAAAAGCAAGCTGTAAACCGCCTCGCTGAGTGTTGGACACGTTCCCTAACATGCAGAGTCCCTCAGCAAAGCATGGGGGTTGTCTGAGATCAATGCATTTGAGGAAATCTCTGTGACCACTAAACTAATGAAACAGAGACCTTAGTGGCCACACTTGACAAAGATGACAGACTTTGCAGAATTAGTCTCTAATAAACAACAAAAGTCACTAAGCAAATAAGCAGCAATAGCAAAAAAAAAAAAAAAAAAAAAAAAAAAAACCAGGAAAGAGGAGGAGAATCTAATTTCCAGAACTGCCACATACATTACAATATTCAAAATGTCCAGTTTTCAACAAAAAATTATGAATCATGCAAAGAAAGAAGATATAACTCATACATAGGAAGGGAAAAAGCAATCAATAAGAATAGTTTCTGAGAAAGCCCAGACATTGGATTTACCAAAAAAGACTTTAATTTGGCTATTTTAAATATGTTCAAAGAGTTAAAGAAAACTTTATCTTAAGAACTAAAGTATGAGAATGAAGTCTCATCAACTAGATGCTATCAATGCAGAGTTAGAAATTATAAAAATATCTGAAACAAGAATAGCTGAAAACTTCCCAAAATTGATGACAGACATGAATCTATATATCAAAAAAACCCAACAAACACCAAGCAAGATAAACTCACAGAGGAGGCAAGATCATTTGCTGGGAAGGTGTAGTGGCTTGAAAAGGGTAGAGCAGGTTTACTAGGATTGCAGATATGGATGGTGAGATGACCAGAAAGGCAGGATCAGCAGTGCTGAGAGTCCAGTTGTGGTTAGTGGTTGTAAGTTTCCAGTGGAACCAATATGCCTTCCCCATTATGTGACTTTTCCAAAAATGATTAGCTATTGGCACACACAATGTGCAGCTGGGTTCCTCCAGAGTGGGGCTTTAATATTTATGAGGGTCCAAGGAATTCAGGTTACTGCCCAGAGAGTTACTAAAATGATGGGCCTAAGCTATATAAGGAAGCAAAGCCAGGGATGTGGTGATGGAGTGAGGAAGAGAACAGGACCAGGGCTGTGAACTGACGGAAGAACACTCTTAAACAGACATAGCTGCAAAAGCTGGAAGGATGGGAGGTGGAAGAGTTGTGCGGGAGATGAAAAAGCCCAAAGCATTCCCCTGGAGCGTGTACCTGAGGTCAGATGAAGACCACCACCCAGGTGGGGACTAGGGTGCTGGAGTGAAGGGCTGGGGCAGTGGAGGACTGGACTGAGTTCACCAAGGATGCTGGGAGGACGTGGGGCGAGAAGGGAAGACGGATGAAGGTGCCAGAGTTTTAGACAGAAGAGAAGGAAATGGAGATACAGATGCCAGAAGCTGGAGGGGAGAGGGAAAAGCTGTCACTAAAAGAACTGGGTGCAAAAATGAAAAGATGGGTAAAAAAAGGCTAGGCAGGGTAGCTTACGCGTGTAATCCTAGCACCTTGGGAGGCCAAGGTGGGTGGATATCTTGCACTCGTGAGTTCAAGACCAGACTGAGCAAGAGTGAGACCCCATCTCCAAAAATAGCTGCGTGTTGTGGCAGGCACCTATAGTCTCAGCTACTTGGGAGGCTGAGGCAAGAGGATCGCTTCAGCCCAAGGGTCTGAGGTTGCTGTGAGCTGTGACACCACAGCACTCTACCAAGGCAACATAGTGAGACTCTGTTCCAAAAAAGAAAAAATTCATTCAAATTCAGTGCTGTGCTTCTCAACTCTGGCTGCACCACAGGTCTTGCTGGGAAGTAAAATGCTACTTGCCTCTCGAGATCACAAAAATATGATGAAGCAAGTACAAAAGTAAAGGTATTTTCCCAGATGAATACATACTTGTCACTGGTGAAGACGTAGGCGAGCACATCCTTCAAAGCTGCGAGTAACAATCCCAGCACAAGTGCACAGACTCCTGGGAAACACAGAAGACGTGATGGGGAATGACGGCTCTCCAGAGGGAAGCCCTAGGCTGACTTCTTGTGAGATACACATTTCAATGATTTGAGAAATATAGTAAGGTAAATAGCATTGATTGTTTAATTATAAGTATGTGAATACATTTATTATTTTTTAGAAAGTGTTTGTGTGTATGTGTGTGCAAACCTTTATTGGTAGGACTATATGCGCCCGAAAACAGCCTTTTTTTTCTTTTTAAGAGACAGGGTCTTGCTCTATTGCCCAGGCTAGAGTGCAGCAGTATCATCGTATCATCAAAAGTCACTGTAGCCTCGAACTCCTGTCTCAGTCTCCCAAGTAGGCGGGGACTACAGACGTGAACCACTGTGCCCAGCCTGTGAACGGTGTTTCTTCTTATTGTCTATGTAGAGATTGATAAAGGTCAGATGATTCTGACTTCTTTTTCAAAGGAGACTTACAGAAAAGATGGTCGATATGTTATCAGTACAATCAGAATCTTTTCTAACTGATCAGATTGTAGAACTGCCAGAGGTGGCAGAAGTCCAGGAGCATGGAGAACAGGTCACCCAGACTGTGGTCATAAAATAAGACTGTGAATGACAACAATTGCCTTTAAAATTATTTCAATAGTGGCTTGGCGCCCATAGCTCAGTGAATAGGGCCCCAGCCACATACACCAAGGCTGGTGGGTTTGAGCCCGGCCCTGACCTGCTAAACAGCGATGACACCTGCAACCAAAAAATAGCTGGGCGTAGTGGTGGGCACCTGTAGTCCCAGCTACTTGGGAGGCTGAGGTAAGAGAATCACTTGAGCACAAGAATTTGAGGTTGCTGTGAGCTGTGATGCCACAGCACTCTACCAAGGGCAAGATAGTGAGACTCTATCTCAAAAAAAAAAATTATTTCAATAGTACCAAGTGTAATATTATTTAGTTGGTATGTGTATAATAAGAGAAAATCATGACTAAGCTTAATTAACATAGTAAATGAGAAAGAGCATAAAGAACAGAGGTTTCAATGGAGTGCACATATGTGACTGTATTCTCAGAGAAATTGCGACAGGGGAGCAGAGCTGCCACACTCACCAGCACACAGGATGACAGTGGTGCAGGAGCACCGAGCCTGCTCAACGTCCCCTGCCCCCAGAGCATTGCCCACTCGGACGCTGGCCGCAACCCCAAAGCCAAGGGGCACCTGAGAATTAACAAGCATAAGTCACGGTCACAAATCATAAAAATCGGAGCTTTAGTGAAAATTAGAGCTTAGTGAAAATTGGACCATTAGGACACTGGAGTCCAGGCACATGGAAACTTGCAGCGGACTCAGGGATGTGAGTTTTAGAACTGGCTATAGGACACCCTCACTGTGTGACTGCAAACTGCTCAGTTGCCTGACGCCGGATTTCTTCTGGTAAAGAAAGATCACCGCTGCCCTGACTCCTCCCTGCCTCAGATACACCCCAGCGGGCCTCGTGATGAACCTGGATGTGAGGGCAAAACACCGCCTTTACTGGCTGTACACATACTATCAAGACTTAATTTACTCTCACTACATTCTAGAAAACAAGATTTAACATATAAATATATAATTTGTAAAAATTAAATGAACCCAGTGAAAACGGCACTTAGAATAAAGCCTGAGGCAGAGTAAGAACTCTGTAAATGATGAAATCTAACTCCAAACGTCTCATTGACAGTGGGGCAGATGAAACACTCCATCTATCTGATTATCCAGGAAACTGAACGATGGCCCTGCAAACGCCAAAGCTTTATTTTAATCTCTGATAGTGAAGCTTCTGTGCTTCTTAAACAGGTCATCTTTCAACCTTCAGGGACATCCTTTGACCCCTATTGCATAAAGCAGTGCTGCCCTCGGACAACTTTGGTTTGGGTTCTCCTGTTTGCTTTTTAACTGTACGTCAGTTTAACTTTGCATTCCTACAAGCATCAGCATCCTCCCAACAGCCTTTGAATTGATCACTGTTTTCAAAACTAACCTAAGTTGACTTAATAAAAATATATATTAAATTGTTAAGATTAAGAACTTAAAACACAGCTCTGCACCTGTAGCTCAAGATACTAAGGTGCCAGCCACATACACCAGAGCAGGTGGGTTCAAATCTGGCCCGGGCCTGCCAAACAATAACTAAAACCAAAAAATAGCTGGGTGTTTTGGCGGGCGTCTACAGTCCCAGCTACGCGGGAGGCTGAGGCAAGAGAATCACTTAAGCCCAGGAGTTAAGTTAGAGGTTGCTGTGAGCTGTGACTCCACAGCACTCTACCCAGGGTGATAGCTTGAGGCTCTGTCTCAAAAAAAAAAAAAAGAAAAAAACTTAAAATACAATAGACGTAACTATATAAAACTTTCTAAGACTTGTGTGCCCCCAGTGTACATAACTGGCTTCCAGTTCAAGATGAATGACTGGCCCTTATGATTAATCTGCTTCCTTCCCAAACACCCTTAACGGGAAATAAACTCTCAACAACACTGGGAACAAGAGAGCAGCTCAGCTCCTGGAACAGGCAGTGTCACTGTGGTCCTCGGGAGAGCACAGGAAGCCTTAGCCCAGAACACACAGGAGGCAGATCACACCCCCTCTTCCCAGGGGCACCCAGGGAGCCTTGAGACCCAGGGCCACGGTGTACACAGTGAGGAGCGGCAGCCAGGGAGATGCACCTGAGGCACAGACAGGACAGCCAGACCCACCACCACCATGCCTCCCTCAGACTCACCGCACCCAGAAAAGCCACGTGTGTGAGCCAAACGCTCTTTGTTCGTCTTAAGAGACAAATGGAACTTAGGAGACACATGGGACATGGGGGTCAGGGCAGGACAAGGGTGAGGAGGTCAGGCTGCCTGCTGCCTGCTCCTCCCCTGTAAACCTTACAATGAAGATGTCACTGAAGAGAAGCATACCACCATTGTGCTGAGTCCCCATGGGTCCTTCCCATTCAGGGGACAGGTCTGTGGGAGATTAGTCTCCAAATAACAGAATAGGAAAGCCATAGTGGCCATTTATTTTATAATCAACATACTGACTCATAAGTATAAATAGACTAATAAGATCACCAGGGGTTCAAGGCAAACTGAAGTACACATTCCCAAAAGATCAAGACATATAGGCTTAGCACCTGTGGCTTAAACGGCTAAGGTGCCAGCCACATACAGCTCAGCTGGTGGGTTTGAATTCAGCCCAGGCCCACCAAACAACAATGACACCTGCAACCAAAAAATAGCTGGGTGTTGTGGCGGGCGCCTGTAGTCCCAGCTACTTGGGAGATGGAGGCAGGAGACTCACTTGAGCCCAGGAGTTGGAGGTTGCTGTGAGCTGTGACACCACAGCACTCTACCCAGGGCAACAGCTTGAGGCTCTGTCTCAAAAAAAAAAAAAAAAAAAGACACACAAATGGCCAATCAATCTCAGAGGAAACAGAACAGACAACTCAAGAACACAAGGGAGGCTCAGCACCCATAGCACAGTGGTTACAGTGCCAGCCATATACACTGAGTATGGCAGGTTCGAACCTGGCCCAGGCCAGGTAAACAACT
>CAUYQV010134340.1:0-27526 GCA_963574575.1 Galagoides demidoff | reverse complement strand
TGGCTGCAACCAAAAAATGGCCAGGCGTTGTGGCGGGCGCCTGTGGTCCCAGCTACTTGGGAGGCGGAGGCAGGAGACTCGCTTGAGCCCAGGAGTTGGAGATTGCTATGAGCTGTGATGCCATGGCACTCTACCCAGGGGGACAGCTTGAGGCTCCTGTCTCAAAAAAAAAAAAAAAAAAAAACCCAACTCTCACTGGTGGAGGAAAAAGGGAGCAGGATCTG
Organism: Galagoides demidoff; assembly: GCA_963574575.1. Classification (NCBI taxonomy): domain Eukaryota; kingdom Metazoa; phylum Chordata; class Mammalia; order Primates; family Galagidae; genus Galagoides; species Galagoides demidoff. The sequence continues at coordinate 27,302 of CAUYQV010134340.1, read as the reverse complement.
AGAATCCTAGATCTAATGCCTTTAGGGCACATCCTGATATACTCTTGAGGCCCACCTTGAATTACAAAAGGAATTCGTTGCTTAAACAAAATTATTTTCTATATCCTCAAATACTAAAGGGCATAATCAATTTAAAAAATCATCTCAAAATGCTTAAATATATTTACAGGAAAGGAATGGATAAGTAAACCATGCCAAGAAGTATTTGGAACCTAAGGCATTGAATCTTTCACCACACTGAGGACGCCAAGCCAGTACCTTTAGATTCCAAATCTGTCTTTGAAAGGGAATACTGACAGACTGAAGTCAACCAGGAAAAAAAAAAATCAGATTTGTGAAGACCACGCATGAGAAAAGAACAGATAAGTGAATATATATCTCAAATGGGTCAAGGTGAACCAATTCAAGCTTTTTGCTGGAAGAGAATAAAAAGCAAGCAAAGTTTCAAGAATGTAACTGGGAAAAAAAGCCTATGAATTATTAAAGGAATCCTTCATTCAGCACTGTTCAGACTTAGCTGAATTACCCCTTTGGGTTCTAAAGCATAAAAAGGATGATAGAGTCCAGAAGATGGCCAGAAAATATTTGCAAATAGGACATAAAAGGAAAGGTATGTAGATTATTTTATTTAAAGGTGAGGAATAATAAAAGTCTAGCCAAGATATTCAAAATACATTCAACAAATACACGTTGAATAGAAAGGTTTTATACTGTATCCTATCTGCTCATATGCTAAAGTGAGTGGGGATTCCGTTTCTCTGGGCATGTTTGGCTGCGGCTCTGTCTGAAGACAAGGAGAAAGCTTGGGTGAGGACGGTATGAATGCAGACAGAGCACTGGACCAAAAGCCAGCAGCCCTACTTTCCAATCCTGGTTTCCTTAAGCTTGCCAAGCACCTAGCACATTGCTTAGGATGCAGCTGATGCTACATAAGCTCACACCCACCTGCAAACCCAGTTGCTTAAAAGCACTGTTTGCTCTCTCTGTGCACTGGTTTTCACATCTAAAAAAAAGGAAGCAGTAAAAGTTTCTCTCCTGTGATATGGACTTATTCTCTCTTTGGTGATCATTTCCCTCAAGGTCCTTGCCAACCCTCAAAAAAGTTTTATGTAGCTCTGTGGTGGAACATGCCTGTTGTCCCAGCTACTGGGGGGGATGAGACAGAGGAAATCACTTAAGCCCAGGAATTTGAGGTTGCTGTGAGCTATGATCACACCATTGCATTCCAGCCTATGCAGCAAAGTGAGACCTCACTCTAAAAAAAAATTAAAATGTTAAAATTGTAAAACATTAAGAGTCTTATAACAGGAGGACTAATTAAATGTGACTAATTTAAAGAGGAGAAATTGCACACATCTATGTAGTCTTCAGAAGCATTGTAGTCAAAAACATACACACAAGCTCACTGCAGGCTGAATAGCCCTTATGTGAAATGCTTGGGACCAGAAGTGTTTGAAATTTTTTTTAGATTTTAGAAAATTTACCTTATACTTATCAGATGAACATCCCAAATCCAAAAATCTGAAATGCCATTTCCTTTGAGCATCATGATGGTACTCGGAAAGTTTTGGAACTTGGAGCATTTCAGGTTCCTAACTTTGGGATTTGGAATGCTCAATCTGTATTAAGATTTTGTTGTCAATTACACATTCCAGAAAACAAATACAAAAACTGTACTCACTGTTCCTTCATTTCTACGTAGTCTTCTTCATCATGCTTTGCCAGATCAGTTTCACTAGCATCCTCGGTGTCTGAGTAAAATTGGGAAGTAAAAAATCACAATTCACAAAGTTGGGACACTTAATAAACTCCTGCTAAATGAATTTCAGTGCAGGCCTGCATGAAGCCATTGGTAAAAATATATTAAATACAGTTACCCACATTATCTTGAGGATGTGAAAACTGCAGATACAGAGGGCCAACTGTAAAGGACTTAAGCATCCTCCAGTTTTTCTAACCATGGTGGTCCTGTAACCAATCTCCCATGGATGCCAAGGGACAACTATACTTCTGAAGAGAAATGCCATTTCCAACTTATGCAAAGGGCTTGCCTTTAACTAAAGTGCAGCCACAGGCCAGCACAGCTATAATCCTATAATCCTCTGGAAGGCTAAGGCAGACGAAGCCCTTGGGCTCAGGAGTTTGAAACCAATCTGAGCAAGAGGGAGACCTCATCTCTACTAAAAACTCCAATAAAAACAGAAAATTAGCCGGGCATGGTGGCAGGCACCTGTAGTCCCACCTACTTGGGAGGCTGAGGCAGGAGAATCGCTTAACCCCAGAAGTTTCTGTGAGCCGACCTAAGGCCACGGCACTCGAGCCTGAGCAACAGAGAGAGATTCTGCCTCAAAATAAACAAAGTGAAGGCACAGAGGAGGGTGCATCAGACACGGGTAGTCATGGTCAAGGCTGCTACTTCTGCAAAAGCAATAAGCACAGCAGGTCAAGAAAGAAAATGTAGGCATGAACTAGGATACAAGCAGTCAGGCCTTATTGCTCAAAAAAAAAAGAAAGAAAGAAAGAGGCTCTGCACCTATAGTTTAATGAATAGGGCAGCGGCCACATACACAGAGGCTGGCATATTTAAACCCGGCCTAGTCCTGATAAACAATGACAACTGCAACCAAAAAATAGCTGGGCGTTGTGGGGGGCGCCTGTAGTCACAGCTACTCAGGAGGTTAAGACAAGAGAATCACTTAGGCCCAAGAGTTGGAGGTTGCTGTGAGCTGTGACGCCACAGTAATCTACCAAGGATGACGTAGTAAGCCTCAGTCTCAAATAAATAAAGAAAGAAAGAAAAGAAAAGAAAAAAAGAAACCCCTAACCTAGTGTGTCCATTCTCTCCTAGAATATGCCCAGTTTGAACACAGTCACCCCTCAGTATCCACAGGAGACTGGGTCCAGGACTTCCCTCAGATACCACGGATACCACAGTCCTCTCAAGTCCTTGATTATAAATGGCATAGTATCTGCAAATTACCTACATTCTGCCATATATTTTAAATCATCTCTAGATTATTTGTAATATACAATATAAATGCTATGTAAATAGTTGTTAAACTGTATTAAGATAATAATAAGAAAAAAGTCTGCACAAGTTCAGTACAGATACAATTTCTCTCCCACCCCTGAATATTTTCGTTGATGGCTGATTGAAATCCACAGATGTGGAACCCACAGACCTGGACAGAGCCAATATACAATAACAAAAAAGAACCCGACAAAGTAACCGAAACATTTTCAAAGTTACAACTAAAGGGAACAAGAAAGCAACAAGATGATCAAACCAATCTGTTTCAAAACATTTAAACACTGTTCTTAGAACAAGCAAGTAGCTGGACTACCTACATAACTTCAACAGCTCCTCTATTTGAGGGGGGACCAAAAAGTCAATTTTGGTTTCATCACTCCCCCACGTGGACATTAAAAGCAGTGCAAGTGATTTCCATTCAATCTCTGGTTAAGCCAGCCATGTCTTCAAACTTAGTTAAACCAATGTAATTCATTCCTTCCACTTTATCTCCCGCATATGCAGCTGCCTTTTGAAACACACAGTTCTCCACAAGCCATCCTCTCTTCCTTCCCTGAGTTTTTATCATATGCCAGTAGGCCACATTACCTGGCACTTGAAAAACAGATGAATAAAACACACTCCTCATTCCAAACAGCTGGTCTCGCTTTCACTCCACAGCCCTATTTTCTGCCAGAATACTACACCCAGAAGATACCCATCTCTCTTTATTTCCTTTCTTCTCCCTTGAGCTCTCCCATTTTTCCGCCTTTCTTCTCCTCCATCCAGCTCTTTCCTCAATCCCTCCAAACAAGGACTCCACACTTGCCCAACTTGTAAACACCAGTTTGAAAACTAAGGTTCTGGCTCGGCGGCTGTAAGGCGCCAGCCACATACACCAGAGCTATCTGGTTCGAATCCAACCCGGGACTGCCAAACGACAATGACAACTACAACCAAAAAAAAAAAAAAAAAAAAACACCCCGGCGTTGTAGCGGGTGCCTGTAGTCCCAGCTGAAGCAAGAGAATCGCTTAAGCCCAGGAGTTGGAGGTTGCTGTGAGCTGTGATGTCACAGCACTCTACCTAGGGCGACGGCTTGAGGCTCTGGCTCAAAAAAAAACCTAAAGTCCTAAGAAGCAGTAATGGTAATATAAAGAGCACACGACACCCGGGCACTATTAACTAAATCCCTACCTCTCCTTGTACCTGCTTCTCCAGTGTGAAAACTTTCATAATACTATTCACTGAGTGCCAAGCCAAGTATCTTTTAAGTACGTATGTTTTTTAATCCTCATCTATCTATTCTAGGAAGTAGGCGCTATTAACAGTTCCCTTACAGTTGGGTAAAACGAGGCTGGGAAGATCAAGTTGGCTAAGGTTACAAAGCTTGGTTAAGTCACAGAACCAAATTTAAACCTGGATCTGGCTGACTCCAAATCCCATCCTTTTTACCCAACCAGTCTTTCTCAATCCTGTGCTGCACCATTCAAAGTAGAGGTGACTTAAGCACTTAGGGCGGGGGCTGGGGACGACTTGGGAATTACTCTGATCTTAACCGGTGCAAAAAAGGGGAGTACTCCACTCGGTGAACTCAAATGGATGACTTTTTCATTCCAAACAGACAGTTGAGGGCGGGGAAAGTCTTAAAGGGACCTCTGACATCTAAGTCCCTTCTCCCTGTAACAGTTGGGTGCAAGGTACTCAGGGATTCCCCTCCTAGCCCAGGTCGGTGAAGGTAACTGCCTCGAGCCTCGCTCGTCCCGCAGGTGACCCCCTCCAGCCAACAAGCCCAGGAGGCCGCCCCGCCCCTCTCCCGTGCAGCCCCACCCCCTTCCCAGCCCACCCTCGCCCGGGGCTGCCCAGGGCGCTAGTGGACTCACCTTCGTCCGACTCATGGCCCCGACAGCTGCGCTCGTCGTCTTCGGCGCTCTCCAGCTCTTCGTCCTCCTCCGGGTAATACTCCGGAGCCGGCGGCGCTCCAGCCGTGGCCGGAGCCGGAGCCAACAGCCCCGCTGCACTCATGTCGCCTCTGGCCACAGCTGAGCGCGTCGCCGGGAGACCGCGGCCACCCGCCCTAAGGACTCCGCGTCCGCCGAGCAGCGCCCGAGACAGCCCCCAACTCGAGGAGCGGGAGCCGCGGCGACCCCTTCCCCGTCTCCACCGAGCTCCGCCCCCCGCGCCCGCGCTCGGCAACCGGGGCCTCGCTGGGCGGGCGACTTCCGGGTCGCGAGCTGCCCGACGACGGCCTGACTCCGCCATTCTTCAGACGCCCCCTTGGCCGCAGCTTCAGCCCTTTCATCGCCGTCTTAAAATCCTCAATGGGCAGTGGGGAAGGGACGGAGGCGGACTCTCCAGAGTTAGGCAAAGCCGCGGGCAGGCCTGGCTGTGGTCAGGACCCCAAGCACGAGGAGACTTCCAGAAGCCACCGCCAGGCGGCGCCTGGAGCCAAAACTAAAGGGAAGACCATCTGCGACTTGAGGGGCGGGGGGCTTGACGGGTCCTTGGCAGGTGAAGGTGATCTCTGAGCAAGTGCCGGGCAATAACCGTCCCCTTAGTAGGTCAAGAAAGCTAGACATTCGGAATGGGCGTGATTGTGTGGGGAAAAGGGAGCCTGTTTCCTCCCCTAACTACTTGAATCTTTATTAGGAACTAAAAGACAAAGATGCTGATATCCTGGGGTCGAAGCAAAACAGTATTTTCCCAATCCTGGGGAATTTTTTTTCCTGTTCATATACGTTTGTATGATAAGATGTTTTCTTAATTTTACAAATGAGAAAAAGATCCCTTCTGACTTAAAAAAATAGTAGCGTCCACTCTAGACTTTTGAGATTCGGGCTCTCCACAGTACAGCTGCTGCTTATTTCCTTGCATACTTATTTTTTAAAGGATGTTTTTTGCCTGATCCAGTAGCTTGCTAACTAACTCTCAATTGAGCAAGTGGAGCATTTGCCTACAGAAGTAATTTGGCCAAAGGAAGGAAGGCCCATGTGGAAACTCAGAAAACAAGACAGCTGAATATTTGCATTAATTTCTGGGGACCCTTGTTCTAAGTTTTGCTAAAGGAACAAATTTAGGACGTCCCTCTTGCTGAGAGCGGTATGGTCTACTTGCATGTAGCAAGAAAACAGATAAGGAAAAGGGACCAGAGATGGTTAATGGTTTGTCCAAAGTAATCCCACTCTTTACCTTTTTTAGTTTCAGATTAATATGAGGGTACAAACAATTAGGTTACAATGTTTGAGTTTGTTAGGTAAGGCCCTCCCGCTCTTTATCTTGGACCCAGGTCTCCATAGAAAAGGTAACCAGTAATAAACCTGACCACAGACATAAAAACCAGGGTATATCCTAATATAATTCTCAGACTTTGTGATCAATATCTGGATGGCCCCCCATGGAGTCTCCTAAAAATGAAAAAGTTTATTCCCATCCCATTTATTTTGAAATTTCTTTTTTTTTAAACTTCAGAATATTACAGGAGTACATGTGTTGTTATTACATAATTTGTTTTTTTACATTTCAGGTCAAAGTGATAAGTGTGTCCTTCACCCAGAATGTGTGCATTATACCTGTTACAGGTGAATTAACCCAACTCTTCCTTCCCCATTCCACCTACTTGATTCCCATTGAGTTTTACTTCCATATATGTATATAAGTGACATTTCTTATTTACTACCTTGTTTTAATTAAAATGGTGGCTCTATTTGTAAGTGATTTTTCTTCCCAACAAAACTTAATAATTTCCAGTATGGAATGCTGCGGTATCTTTCCAGGAGCTCAGAAATCTTCTGAAGCTCCTTCTAAGTAAGAGTCATTCTCAGAGCTCACTGTAAATCTGCTATCTATATTTAAACTAGGATTTTAGAACTGTCTCTTGTCCAAAGGATGAAGTCATTTTCTTTTTCTGTGCTGTTAGATCACATCTAAATTATTTGTAATCAACTATATTGAGTAACTTGAGTCCTATCAGAAGCAATAATCATAGAGCAAAAAAACACCAACATTTTAGAAATCACAGTTCATTGATATAATGAATCCTCCCCAAAAGTAGATTTCATTGCTAAATGGTTTCCTTTCAAGATGCTGGGGATTTTTATCATGCTTATATTTAATTTCTATTTCTAGCTCCTTGATTGCAAACAGCATCTGTTAATGGTCATGTATTTCTTTTTATATGTAATGAACAGACACAACTGAACACTTGGGTGGTGAAAATTTAGCCCATTTTTTCTAACCCAACTGCCAACTGCAGAAATGGTAGGGTTAGCTCTTTAAAAAATGCTTTTTAGGCCAGCCAAGTGGCTCAGGACTGTAATCACAGCCCTCTGGGAGGCAGGAGGATTGCTTGAGCTCAGGACTTCCAAGAGCAGCCTAAGCATGCTCAAGACTCTGTCTCTACTAAAAATAGGAAACTCAGTTGGGTATGGTGGCACATACCTGTGGTCCCAGCTACTTGGGAGGCTAAGGCAAGAGGATCACTTGAGCCCAAGAGTTTGAGGTTGCTGTGAGCTATGATGATGCCACAGCATTCTATGGAGTGAGACTCTTGTCTTTAAAAAACATTTTAGTGAAAAGGAACCTACTCAAAAAACCTTTATAGTTGTTTAACATGATGATTTTAGACAGTCTCCATAGGCCTGCAAAAATTAATTTCCCTCAAAACCAATTTTTACCATCCTGAAATTCTTCTCTGTCTGCATCCCATCCCAAAATGGTGCTCAGCCACACTGCTCAGGAGACACTGCCTCAAAAGTCAACTGAAAACCAAGTCCTGACAGGTGGATTTACACAACTTCCTGTGCCTCCAGGCTCTCTCTCTGCTTACCCTAATACCCAAACTTTAAAGGGGAGCATTGATGTTGGAATAGGGTATGATTTTTAAGCATTAGGGAAAAAAATGTATACTGTTTGGAACACAAACTTTGTCAGTAGACATTAAGTTAACAATGGAGGGTTTTCTGAGAACTAAGACCTGTATAGGCTTAGGATCAAAACACGTACCTGCAATGAAACAGTTTCTTCATAAAACACTAAATTGTCAAAGTCCATCAGCTGACTTGGAGTTTGAGGGTGAGGAAAGCAGTTTTCAGTTTCTGTTGATTTAATCAACATAACATCAGTTTTACAAAAATGCAGCTTAATGGCTCTGGGTAACATAGATGCACTTACACCCCTGGAAGGCACTATCTTTCAGCTTGGGTGAAGATGGGGCTCTGTTATCACGAGTTACTCTTGGGTCAAAGTTCATTACCCTTTGGCCATTACTTCACATAGAATCATTAAAACCCATGGCCCTGAAAAAAGGTTATTTTGAAGTCTTGCTGAAACCTTGCTAAAACTAACAGGGGTCTCCTACTAGAGTTCCTGTTCCTACTATCTTCAAAACCAAACTAAGTAATTCTAAAGCTTTGTCCTTGTACCTATCAAAATGTGACCTGTCTGGAATGCTTAGTTGTGCAAAGTATGCATCCAATATTACATATGAAATGTAAGGCAATGAAAGGAAAGGTATAAAACGCTTTAAGTCCAGGAAACGTTTACCAATCCTAGGCCAATAAATGCTATTGTTAATTTACAAAGAATTAGTAGAAAGCTGCGCAAGGGTTAATGAGAGAATGGGGTCAACCCCTAAGGCTCTGACTAATACGGTGGTCTCCAGGAGTCTCCCAAGAAAAGTAAAGGCTTGGGGAGGTGTGAACTTTGACCCTAAAGCAGTACAAACACTACTTGACCGCACCCCAGGCGGGCCCGTGGGTAACTAAAGTTACCAGGTCTTCCGAGTCTGAAGAAACTCCGCCCCACTCCGTCCCGCCCTCAGTCAACTTCGCCAATCATGGGGTTCCATCGACGGTTCGGCTTCCCAGGCACGTCCAATCAAATACCTATATCCGGCCCCGGCCCTGTGCCCGGCGATCAGGGAAGGTCAGTAGAGAACCCATCTGAGCCGAGCTGGGGGCGTGGTCGGGGGCAGGGGGCGGGCGGACTGAGACGGTGGGCGGAGCGCGCTCGGCGCAGTCGGGTGCGATTGGCCACCCCTGGCAGGAGCCGCACCTCGGACAGCAGCAGCGGCGGCCGCTGGAGGGTCAGTGTGGCGCGGGCGGCAGGGTCCTGAGTGCAGAGTGGGACGCGACGCGGAGAACGCGGGCAGAGGCTCCGCGTGGTCGGGTCCGGGACTTAGCAAACCCGACTCCAAGAGCCGCCGGGGTACGAGCCACAGGAGAGCGACTCAGGAACAAGTGTGGAAGAGGAAGCGGCGGCGGCGGCGACGCCGGGCCCGGGGGTGGTGACAGCAGGTCTGAGGTGAGTGCACCGGGGCGCGGGCGGTGACAGCGTGAGCCGGGACCAGAGGACTCTTGGCGGAGTGAGGTCGGGGAGGACCGGGTGAGCGGAGCTCCCGGAGTGAGCTCCACAGTGCGGACTGTGAAGGGGAGACCCGAGGGGGACCGGGACGGCGAGTGAGGGGACGAGACCCCGAGAGGGACAGGGACAGAGGGCTGAGGAGAAGGGACCCTAAGAGTTCGAGACAGTGAGTCTGAGCAGGGAGGACCCCAAGAGTATCCAATACTGGAAGTCTGAGGGTCGAGGTCCCGAAGAGGGGCCGGGGCAATGGGGGTGAGGAGAGGGGACCGGGAGAGGGACTGAGACATCTGGGTGAGGGGTGGGGACCGTAAGAGGGGCGATGATAGGGAAGTTAGGGGAGGGGTCCTCGTGAGGGGCCAGGACAACGAGATGAGGGAAGAGGTTGTCCGGAGGGGTCGGGACAGCAGGTGACTGGAAGGGTCTCCGAGAGAGACTGGCAGTGAGAGAGAGTCTGAGGGATGGGGACCTCCTCCCCGAGGGACTGGTACAGCAGACTAGACAGAAGAGACCTCTCGAAGGACTGGGACATCAGAATAAGGGGTAAGGACCCCGAGAGGGCCAGGAAAGTGGACTGAAGAGAGGGGACACCCGAGAGGGGACGAGCCCGCGGATGTGAAGAGAAGGGATCCCAAGAGGGTTTAAGACAGGAGATGTCCGCGGAGGGAACCCCAAGAAGGGCCAAGACAGCGGGGTGAGAGAAGTGGACCCCTAAAGGGCTCAAAACTGCAGGTGTGAGCGTGGAGACCCCAGGGAGGGTGGAGGCTCGGCCCCGAGGGCGAGGGCGGCGCATCCAGGGTGAGGGTCGGGCAGTGCATCGCCCGCCTGGTTTAAAGAAGCGAGGGGTCGCGCCCTGGAAGTTGCGGAAAGAACCCTATAGCCGTGGCGGAGAGCCTAGGTCCGGGTCGCGGCATGGGGTGAGTGGGGACCCACGGCAGCTCAGGCAAGCGCAGATGGGAGCTACTCCCAGGGTCTGCAAGCAGCGATCTTCCTGAAGGTATTATTGTGTGAACCCCGAAGGCGGGGCGGGGGTGCGGGAGCACTGGAGCTGGATTATATAATGAAACATCTCCGAAGTGGCGTGCACCGGCTGGAGGGACTGGCAGCAGGGCCGGTATCTTGGAAGGATCAAGAGAGTTGTGCTGCCCGACCTCTTCTTGCTGGCCCGCTGGCTGCCGATTCGTTCTTGGAGGGGTTGGTGCGGATGCCTTGGAAGTGAGGGCTTCGTGACCTTATTGAGAGAGTCAAGTGAAAAGTTAGAGGGGGTTTCTTTAACCTGCCCCAGAAAGTTGAAAGGGACTGGGATCCTTTTGGAAACCCATGTTTTAGATTCATTAGGATATTTCTTTTGATAGACTCTTGTATTTTCCTGGACTGCTAATTTTTCATTTTAGTTCAACAAAGAGCTAAGAAACTTTTTCAGATTTGGCAACACATCGGTATCAGTGTTTACAAGGCAGATTTAAAGGGACTATACTGGGCTTGGAATCTGGACTGTTTGACGTGCTGGAGATAGTTGGAAGGTCAAACTGAATTTTAAAAAGAAGTAGTAGGGTCGCTATACTAACAGCTAAATGAAACGAAATCTTGTCCATTAGATTTCTCATCTTGAAAGCTACCAGGACTAAGCTTTAGGACTAGCTAATTCCGGGACTGGCTAAGTAGAGAGATAAACCTGTTTAAACTAGAAACTGTATGTCCTGGTGGGAGGTGAGTGGGAGTCTATTAAAATGCTGAAACAAATATTGGGAAGCAATAGGAGATGAGAATTAGGGGGCAGCTTTCTACTTTGAAGGGAGGGAAAATTAAATTAACAGCCTGACTATTGTTCATAGCACTAAGATATGTTAATATGGTCCTAACTGCCTTCTAAACTCAAATGAACATGCTTTGTTATGACTGTGCCCAGCCGTTTTGTAGTTGAGTTCTTTAGATCTTCTTTTCTCTGTGTGTTGCTTCTTCACACTGCTCTTTCTGATTGGTTTCTTTAATATAGAGACAAACGTAGAAAATGATAGTTTTAGGAAAATAATGGGGACTGTACTTACTATATCATTTCACAGTTATTTAGATAACTTCTTTGTTTCAGGTTAGACTGTGTCTGATTAGAACTCTTTTGCCTGTGTTCAATACAGACAGCTTTAACTAAGAAAGAAGGCTTGCACAGAATTGCTATTTAAATCCAAGACAAAAATTACTGAAGTCGTTTTCATCTGGGTGATAATAAGTAAAGGACACAGAGCAGTTCTTTACGGCTTCGATGAGTGTGGAGCTTGATGCGGTTATGAAAATTCCACTAACTGAAAGTCCTCCTCTGAGAAATAGAAGTTACAGAGCTAAGAGAGGAACAACAATAGCAAATACAAACTTAAAATATGAAGCACTATAATTTATTTAAGATGTATTAAGTATAATTTTTTACAGTAAATTTATTTCTCTAGAATGCTACATAGAATTCAAGTAGAAATAAGGTCAGTTAACTCACCAGGTTATTTAAAAGGGGCATATATTCATTCGGTAGTGCATGTAAAGTATGAAATGGTCTGTAGAAAGATTGAGAATCTCAATACCAATAATTCTACAAAGTAATAGAAATGTTTGAGCACAGAAGCTTTCTTCATACTTATTAGCTCATTTTTCTGACTGGTACAAATGGTTGTTTCTTAAGATAAAACATTAAATTTATTTCCTTGTAAGAAAAGAAAGTACTCTGATACTCCCCTGAGTGATTACTAAAACAGTCATTTCAACCACATTACATTATGGTATTGACCCAGAGATGATAAAGAGAGATTCATTGTAATAGAATTTTTAGCGATAGGAAAGGCCTATCATAACTTTATTCCCCGGGGAGTTAGGAGAGTAGGGGTTCTGTTGGAATTTTTTTCATTTGTTTCAAAAAATAGACTTCTCCTAGGAGAAGCTATAAATTTGTGAGAACATTATATCTTTGCTCATTTAAACTGTTTCTTTTCTGTTACATAATACAATCAAAAGAAGAGATTAAGAAGGAGCCTTACGACCCCGGCACCTATGGCTCAAGTGGCTAAGGCGCCAGCCACATACACCTAAGGTGGCGGGTTCAAATCCAGCCTGGACCAGCCAAACAACAATGATGGCTGCAACCAAAAAAATAGTCGGGCGTTGTGGTGGGCGCCTGTGGTGCCAGCTTCTTGGGAGGCTGAGGCAGGAGACTTGCTTGAGCCCAGGAGTTGGAGGTTGCTGTGAGCTGTGAAGCCACTGCACTCTACCCAGGGGGATAGCTTGAGGCTCTGTCTCAAAAAAAAGAAGGAGCCTTACACTTCCATAGGAGTGGTTACAGCAACTACAGAATGCAAGTTCTTTTTGGTTTTTAGTTTAGCATGATGCAAATACTGCCCAGCAAATACAATAACCCATTTTACATTTTCTATACTACATGAGTCATAAACAGTCAAACCATTGTAATCTTAGAGGCTATATTGATATCTAATTGGTTTAATGTTTAAGCTAACTGGAATAAACCTTCTCATTGCTTGGCAGTATTCATGTTCTTTGGTTTCAGTAATTTAAGAGAATGAATGAAAACTGGTGGTACTTTATTTTAATACTCTTAGTTAAAACCCTCTTTCCTTAATAATCTTTGTCCAGGCTTTGTTTCTTCCCTCCCTGCAAAAAAGAAGACAGAAGGAAGGGAAATTCTATCTAAAAGTATTTTGCGAGTTTTCTAAGAAAAGACTGCCTTTTAGTCTGTCTTCAATGAGAGATTCCTGTCATTCATAGTGGATAGTTTTTGAATTAGTATTTTTGAGTTGTGGAATAGTATACAATTTCATTTTAGCATTGGGAGATTTGTGGTTATTTAGCCGTTTATTTGATTGCTTTCTTATTTGTGAGGATATATTAAAAGTATTGTACTTTTTCTTAAACTTAGGCTCAGCTTAGTAAAGTAAACAGAAGTGCTATTTATCTTTCTACCTATAATTACAGATTATGTTGAATTTATAGGCCAAACTGTAATCTAACTCATTTTCGAGGTATAGGCACCAAATTTTAAAAAAAAATGTGTAATAACCAATACAAATAAAATAGATAAATTTTATTGTTCCAGCTATGTGTTCTTAAAGTGTCTGACTTGAGATCTGTTAGAGATACTAAAGTATATTTAAAATCTTTCTAAATTATTTCTATTTTGCAAGTTAAAGGGCTAATTCCTTGGCAGCAGAATGACTTAGGGGCCAATTTCTGGTTCCCACAGGTCAATCTCCTAACCATTTGTCAGCTATCTTACAAATTCACATTTTCATTCCTAAAGTGAATGAGAAGAGAAAGATGATTTAGAATAAATGTTTTACACCTAGTAAAACCTATTCCCATGAAACAGAGAGGAGTGACCCATGTGGCTTTCCCTTCTCATGGAAACTTACATACTGGAGTCTAATGTTTTGGGCCCTTTCACTTCACCCTGGCCTTAAATCAACCCCACACAGTATGTTATGTTAATTATGTTAATATTGTAGTCAGTAATCCAAGTACTTTTGAAGAGTTCAATTTTACTTTCTTCCAGTACTTTTGAGGAACAATGAATGAGAGAATTTTTTATTTTCAGATCAAATGGGGACTCTATGCAGAATAATTTATTTTTATAATGTTTTACTTTCTATGTAATAGCATTGGCTGATGTCCATAACAATCAAGACTTATGACAGTTCAAATACATTTTATTTACCTATTACAATAGATGGCACTAATCAAGACAGAAAGCTTTCTTAAATAAACTAATAGCTTAATTACTCTTGGTATTCGAGGCACTAAACAGAATTATAGTTCATGGCCAACTTTCCATTCTGTTCCAAACCTTAGCCTTTACTTTCTGAAGGGTATACACAAATATTTTCAAAAGCCACATAAACATAGTTTTAAAATGACCTAAGTCAGCCTGGGTATGATGGCTCATTTCTATAATCCCAGGTACTTGAGAAGCTGAGGTAGAAGATCCCTTGAGCCCAGAAGTTAGAAGCTGCAGTCAGCTTTTATTTCACCATTGCACTCCAGCCTGGGCAACAGAGCAAGTGCCTACCTCTAAAATTAAAATAAAATTAAATGACCTAGGTCAAGATTTAGTAGCAGAGATTCAGAGTTACAGTACTATGCTTCCTTTGTCTCTTACGCAAAATTCACTTCTGTCACTGTATACCAGTTCCCAGTTTGCATGTGTTATTTACTAGCTTAGGAGTGGGTTGAGGACAGAGATGAGTCTTATTCATCTTTGCATCCCCATAACAGTGTATGGTACCAAGCAAAGTCTGAAGGATGCTCAATCAATGGGAACTGATTGAGTGAATGAGTCAATCATCAGCAAGTTAGTACATTATATTTTTGTCCACACTTTGTTTCTTAACCTCACTAAGGACTTTTAGCACATCAAAATGGTGTTAAAGAGACAGTGATGGCTTTGGAACACAAGGGAAAATGTTAGCATTATTCATGTGCCAGGTAAAAAACAGCACAATACAGTGGAAGGAGAGAGGGCCTTAGGCTCAAAAAGACCTAGGCACCTATTTTGGCTCTGTTACTGTGTCAGCTGCTTGACCCTAGGCAAGTTACCGAAGTTTTAATTAAAGCTATCAATTCTCTTAATTGTTAAATAAGAATACGGATTCTTAGAAGGAATAAATGAAGTGATTTATGTAAAGTGCCAAGCACAGTGACAGACGTATAGGAATGCTTAATAAGTGGTAGCTGCATATTACTCTAATCACTTGAAATGATTTCTTATTGCATTTTTGCTCTACTCCTGGTATCTCATTTGCTGAAGGTCATAGATCCTGGTTCCAAAAAAAATCATAGATTCACACATAGGGAAATTGAGACACAGGATAAATGACTTCTCAAGGTCACACGGACAATGGCTAACCGAATCACTGTGACCTAGATCTGGTTTTCAGCACAACATTCCACTATATACCTCTCAATGGTCTGGGATCTAATAAGGGCCCTGCATAAGGTCCAAGAGGACTGCTGTGACAATTTTCCAGTCCCCTTTTCTATTTCCTTCTTCCTATATACACCGTTACTACCTTATCCTCCCTAAAGTACAGCTCTGATTTTGTCCTTCCCATATTCAAAACCTTTAATAATCCCCTATTGCCGACTGAATTCAGTGCAGATATATCAATCTGTTTTTAGTCAGCAGTTCTCAACCTGTGGGTCACGACCCCTTTGGGGGTCGAATGACCCTTTCACAGGAGGCACCTAAGACCATCCTGCATATCAGATATTTACATTACGATTCATAACAGTAGCAAAATTATAGTTATGAAGTAGCAATGAAAATAATTTTATGGTTGGGGGGTTGCCACAACATGAGGAACTGTATTAAAGGGTGGCAGCGTTAGGAAGGTTGAGAAGCACTGGCTTGTCACCCCATTTTGTATACATACTTAGGCACACACACCATGCCCCAACCAAACTGGCCTGCTTACCAGCCAAGTGCTTACTGATTTGCCCCCTTCAGGCTGTGTTCCTGCCATACCTTTGCCTAGAATGCCTGCTGTTTCTCATTTCCCAGAAACTACATCGACTGCCGTCTTTCACAAGAACTTCTCTGATCATTCTCCTTGCTTCTTTCTCAGTATTTGATTTGTCTTTCTTATTGTAGAATACTCTCTCTGATAGTACTTGATTTAGTTGTTTATTTTTAATTTTTTTTAGAGAGCACTTTATTTATTTATTTATTTTTATTATATTTCTTGAGACAGTCTCTCACTTTGTTGCTGCCGAGAGAGTGCCATGGCATCACAACTCATAGCAACATCAAACTCTTGGGCTTAAGCAAGTCTCTTGTCTCAGCCTCCCAAGTAGCCAGGACTACAGGACCCCACCACAATGCCTAGCTATTTTTGAAGACAAAGTCTCACTCTGGCTTAGGCTGGTCTCAAACTCGTGAGCTCAGACAGTCCTCCCACCTTGGCTTCCCAGAGTGCTAGGCTTATAATTTTTTTTTTTTTTTGAGACAGAGGCTCTCTCTGTCACCCTGGGTAAAGTGCTGTGTCATCATAGCTCATAGCAACCTCAAACTCTGGGGCTCAAGTGATCCTCTTGTCTAAGCCTCCCAAGTAGCTGGGACTAGAGGCGAGTGACATTAATGCCTGGCTTCTTTTTTTACTCTCGCTCTTGCTCAGGCTGGTTTCGAACTCCTGAGCTCAAGCAATCCACCAACCTTGGCTTCCCAGAGGGCTAGGATTACAGGCATGAGCTAGAGCACCTAACCTCTGATAGTGCTTTAAAGAATTTGTACTTGTCTTATCTTTCCTAGATATCCACCCTCTTGATTTTAAAAGGACAATATGTGAAATGTCTAACTGGGTGTCCTACAACTGGTGTCTTAATTATTGAATTGTATTAAATTTAAATGCTTATTTTAGGTTCAAAATAACATTTAAATACAGTATAATTATAATTATGTAAATAATTATAAAATATTGTTATTGCTGCCAGTGAAGATAACAGGGATTTCTAAGGGAAGAATCCACTTCTGACCCTGACGATTGGCAAATATAATGACAAAGGTAGCAAGTATATAGAAACTGGTATGTTCCTTTTTAATGTTGATAATTGTCCCAAAAATGGTCGTTGACAGTGTTTGGGATTTATTATTTTATTTCCTTAGATGATGTTTTTCTCAGATGGGTTCTAATTTCTGGTCTTTGGAAGTTTGTCCTAGATATTAGCAACAAATGAAATAAGACTATCATTTGTAACAAAAGGTGGTTGTTCACTTGAGTCAGAAGTAGAGTCTGGAAGAGTGTAATACTTTCATCTTCCAGAGCAAATTTAACTTTTTTACTTTGTGATATAAACAATTTATAACTGTGAGCAGATAAACTTATTATTGTCCCATCTTTCATATTGTATTCATCTCCGTGGCACTTACCACCTCTGGCATACCGAATGTTTTATTTGTTTGGCCTATATTCCTACACTAGAATTTAGGGTCTGTGAAGGCAGGGAGTTTTGCCTTGCCCATTGGTATATACCCAACTGATAGAACAGTGCTTAGCATAGAGTAATTGCTCAATAAATACTTGCAAAATGACTAAAGAAATTTGGCTCTAGAAATTCCTCCAACTTGTTGATTAAAAATGTTTTGTTGGGTGGTGCCTGTGGCTCAAAGAGTAGGGTTCCAGCCCAATGGGGAGTGGCAGGTTCAAGCCCAGCCCCAGGACACAACTGCAAAAAAAAAAAAAAAAAAAAAGTTTTGTTATTGGACCCATAAGGAAGTAAAATCCTAGGGAAGTAAAGTACAGCTTGGAAGCGTCAAACTTATCTGTACATTTTGCTCTCTGGGTTTTATATTTTTCCTGAACAGGCTTGAATTTACTACATTTTTGTTTTATTGAGTGCAAATAAAAACTGTGCCTACCACCAGACCATACGTCCAAGATGATCATGTCTCAGTCTGGCTAAAATCTAAGAAAACTCTGTTTATTGTAACAAAGTCCAGTGGAAGCTTAGGTGTTAAAGTCTAAGACCAAAATAATAGCAGTACAGGGCATTATCTCTTTAAAAACATTTCACTTGATTTCCTTAGATGCTGACATTGACCCTGAAAATTGCTCAAATCAAGCTTCTGATGTTAATTTGGGGTTGTTATCAGTTTTCTGAGTGCACAAGTAATTGGGTTTGAAATGTGTTTTAAGCCTGAATTAAAAGACCTTAGTCACTGGTGACTCATGGTAAGGAGTTTTCCCTTTTTCCTTCTAAAACATAATGCCATTGCCTCAAACATGGCCTTTTTGAAACACAAAACCCTATTTTTGTGTAGTAGGTTCAGGAAAAGTTTTTTTAGGTTTATAAGAGCAACCTTAATTATAATGCTTTTAAGTAGTAAGCAGTAACTACAATTGAGTTTCCAAATATCTTTAGTTTCTGCCTTTATGGAAGTTTTCTCATTATATGTGAAATCCTCCCCCCTTTTTTTTTTTTTGGCAGTTTTTGGCTGGGGCTGGATTTGAACCCACCACCTCTGGTACATGGGGCTGGTGCCCTACTCCTTTGAGCCACAGGCGCCGCCCTATATATGAAATCCTCAAAAGTAGTCCACTAGATAGTACATGAATGACCTCAGTGATGTTGTTTTGTTTATTATTATATTCCTAGAGCCTGGAACAGTGCTGTGACAGAGAAGGCAATTAATAAGCATTTGTTCAGTGTAGTCACATACATTTTTTTTTTTTTTTGAGACAGAGTCTCAAGTTGTCACCTTGGGTAGAGTGCCCTGGCATCAAAGCTCACAGCAACCTCCAACTCTTGGACTCAAGAGATCCTCCTGCCTCAGTTTTTCTATTTTTTAGTAGAGATAGGGTCTCACTTTTGCTCAGGCTCGTCTGGAACTCATGAGCTCGAGCTATCCACCTGCTGCCGCCTCCCAGAGTGCTAGGATTGATTACAGGTGTAAGTCACCGCACCCAGCCTCACATACGTTCTTTTCTTTTCTTTTTTTTTGCAGTTTTTGGCCAGCTCTGGGCTTGAACCCACCACCTCTGGCATATGGGGTCAGCGCCCTACTCCTTTGAGCCACAGGCGCTGCCCCTTACATACATTCTTAATATTAATACATCTTAGAAAAATAAGGAAAGTGTGTTGAAATAAATTTTCTTTAACCTTTTTGAATTAGGTAATCATCAATTCATAATCAGCCTAGGAGGCTGCTATATTAAAACCAAAGGTGGCTCTATCTTCATAGCTCCTAGCATGATTATGTCAACCTTCAATTTCCTTTAGTGGATCCCTTACAAGAGGAAGGGTAAATCGGCACCACCCATAGGCACTTGCACCTGTGGGAACCAATGGGCGTTGGAACAGGAAGTAGTTCAGCTTGCAGTGCTGATAGTAATGTGCACCGGGTCACGCTCTTTTTATCTGTAGTTCCTTATTAGGATTTTACAAGGTTCTTGAAGAGTTTTTTAGATATACATAAGTTTAAGAAAATTAACTTGAAGTTTGAAACTTATTATGTAAACGATTATTTGCCTTTTCTTCATTATCAAGGAAATGGTGAGTTGTCCTTCAAGTTCATTCTTTGCCTTCTAATGTTGTGTCCCGGGACATCTTACTGTAGCGTGCAGGGTAGGGGAATGGAGGGTGAGGAAATGTAGCATAATTAAAACCTAAGCTAATATGATTATCAGGAATCAATGACCAATTTTGTTACTTGCTTGATGCTATGCTGGTAAGCATGCATAGAATTTCCTAGAGTTTTACGTAAGATTTGTTTAGCGTGAGCAAGTTTTCCTCTTTTGTAGGGATTGGGGAAAAAATTCTGGAAAAATTTTTTAAAAGTTCTTTCTAAAATGTCAAAATGTAAAGCTGTATAAAATGCTGTTGACGCTAACTGTCTGACCAGGAAGTACTCTCTTAAAGCCTCACTTATAAAAACTAAGTAGCTATTATAACTTCCTTTCTCGGGATGAAAGTGTTAATAAAGTGGTGGTATTATTATAACTTGAGTTGAGTTTTATCTTTCCTGTGAGTAAAAGGCAGCTTTTTAAATAAAGCCATCTCTGGGGCAATGTTATTGATTGCTGTAGCTAAATAAAGAATTTTTAAAATCTTTGGTATGTTGGCTTGAAAAGTATAGGACATACATTTGAGATCTGCTATGAGTAAGCTTAACTGGTATTTTATTTTACATTTAATGTTTAATTGTGTTTGTGTCCTAAATTTTGTTAATAAACAGGAATAATTTAAATTCTGTTGAGTTTCTTGTAAATATTTATGGCCTAAGCTCAAAGTTCAGCTGATAGTAGTCAACCTCAAAAGTCATTAGATTCATGACTGTGCTCTATTTATTTTAATCTCTAGTTTAATATTCTACTAGTGTCAGTTTTTCAGAATTTTTATTTCCCCTTTTTCTTAGGTAAATAAAGTAAATGCTAAGCTTCAAATAAAATATCAAAAGCTTGTCAAAAGAGTTTTTTCAACAAAAAAATTAAAGCATACTAAAGATCATGTTTATTAAATGGATGCAGTTTATGCTAATGATGGTATTATTACTTTAAAACAATATCTCAAAATGGCACACTTTTCATCCTAAATATCTTTAAAAATAACAAGGCCATTTCCTATTTTTTTTTTCTTTTACAGAAAGGGAAAATAGGATAAAAAGCAGAGCTATTTCTTAAATGTAATACCAAATTTAGGAAAGATCCAAATTTTAGAAAGATCCAAGGATTTGGTCATGTTTTGTTTTGTAATTTTTAAATCATTTTAGTACGTAGGGTTAGTTACTTAGTAAAGTATGAAAATATCTTAGCCATGAGGTAATTAATGATTTATGGAACTAATTTAGTTCATAAAATGAAATTAGATAAAGTCGGAAAGTCGATGGAATTTTTTATTTGACATTTCATAGTTTGTAGGTTAAAAAGGAAATGTAAAATATTTTGTAAACCAGGAAAATCATCTTAAAAGGTTTAAATGAAATGTGTAGGCTGACATGTGACTCTGGTGCTCCAACTCATAATATTTTGCATATTAGATGTGTAAATTAAGTCTTACTATTATATGTAGAATGCATTTTTCATTCAAGAAGCACTGCAGTGGATATTGCTAATGGGGAGATCCATTCTTTTTAATGTATAAAAAAGTAAATTCCACATTTGGAATAATCTTTAAAATGAGATACCACATAGCATGTGCTTTTTCCTCTTAATATTTATGAATGCTGAAAACTCAAATCATTTTAAGTTCACTTTTCATAAAGAGTCCTTTATGATTGATTGTTTTATTAGCAGTCCAGAAATATCCCTGAGATAGCTTGGATGGGGGTGAAGCAGAGGAAGTGGGTGGTGCTTCCCTAGTGACAGATTATTGCAGATTATATGGCTGCCTGCCAAAACGACTCTAGTTGGAGTGAAAAGTGGAAGTAACTCACTGCATCCTATTAATTTGCACGTTTGCTTAGTTATAAGTGCTTGCTAGCTTTATACACAGATGACAGGCTTTAAACTCCTGAATTACTTTCATGTGCTTCATCTTCAATTCTCTAGTTTATTGTGGTCACATCCCTTATCTCTGACCTGCAAAGATCACACTGACCCTTTTGTGGATGGCCACATGTTAGCAGAAAAGAGAGGGGGGATGGGAAGGCAGAACTTAAAACTACAACTGCTTTATTTTCTAGTTGAAAATATTTCAGAGTTAAAACGTAAAGAAGTCCCATCACATTTTCACATTGAGACAATTTATACGGAATAGTAATAAAAATAATCACTGCTTGTGAAAAAGTTTACAGTTCTAGATTGTCCTGGTTCAGCTTGAAATTGCGATTCTTACTGTTGCACCATAAAAGGAAGCTCTGTGGAGGAAATATGACATCTCTGTCCAGATGCATAAGGAGGGAATTACAGTGGAGAGTTATTTTTAGAAGAACTAACTTCTTGTGAATACATTTTGTATACTGAGAAACATTTTTAAACGATAGTTTCACTGATGGAAGTTATATGAGTTGCTTAGGTCACTACATATTCTGCTAAGACAGTATTTTTTAAAACTTTGTGATACCACCAACCAGCCTAGTTAGTCTTAAGCAGACTGATCTAAGTAGGGGCATTTTGAAAAATGTTACCAAATTGAGAAGATTCCGAGATCCTATCAGCACGGTCAGTCCTGTAAATTGTCCTGCAAATTACCAATTCATAGCAGTGTTCCACACTCCTTCAGAAAAGGAGTGCAGTGTTCTCAGTTCAAGGAAAGATTAGGAGCTAGTTGAGCAGTCTGTCGTTTCTGTCGCTGACACAGTTCTCAGAATGGATCCCCTCCTCCTTGTACACCATAAGCAGCATGTCCAACTTCCTTATATTTCTTACTTTTAGTTTCAGTCACATATGTTTGGCATTGGGCAGTATAATCTAATGGCTAACAAGAGGATGGCAGATGAACTTGTCTGCCGCTTACAAGCTTCGGGGCCTTGCACAAATCCCTTAAACCTTCCGAAACCTTAGTCTCTTCAGCTGTAATATGGGCATAATCTCAGTAACGACCTCACAAGATTGGTGTGAGGATGAAATGAAATAATGTAGGAAAAGCACAAGTGTGATCATAAAGGAAGAGCTTGGTGAGTGGTGATAGTAATGCTTATTTTTGCCATTTCGGATATTTCAGTTCTCTGGAAAATGATGGTGGGAAGAGACATAAGAACACATGAAAATTATATATGGATAGTAGAATTGGTGTTATAATATTAGAAATATTTAGAACGTACCATGGCAGCACATAAGTGAAATCCAGCGATCTTATTTATGCCATCCTTCTTTCTTACCACGTTATGTAGAGGAGCTGGGAGGACAGAACAGGTGGGGCATTGACTATAGATCTAATAATTATTTAATCAAAATGATTAGATAGTCTGAAAAACTTAGCTCAGTAGCAGTTTTTCCATTTCAATTCCTCCCATTTCATAGAACCATTCAGGAAAGCAGCACCGCAAAGAGTTTTTATTTTTTAAAATTTATTTTCTCAAATAATGTTTGTTTTCTTCCAAGTTGCACCACCCTCAGATAAAGTTAAGGCTGTATTTTAAGACTTTCAGATCAGTTAGAAAATTGTGTTGATTTTTTGATTTGGTGGACCCAGACAATAGAGAATATATATTTGAGGACAGTAATCCCTCCCCCCCCTTTAATGTGGTTTTTCTTTCCATGATTTCAGGTACTTGTGGTCAACCAAGTTTCAAAAATCTTAAATGGAAAGTTCCAGAAATAAACAATCAATAAGTTTTAAATTTGCATCATTCTGAGTAGTGTGACATCCTGTTCCCTCCCACCCAGGGCATAAATCATCCCTTTGGCCAGCACATCCCTTTGGCCACACTGCATACACTACCCACCCATTAACAACATTAGTAGCATTAGCCAACTATGATCAGGTTGACTGTCTTGGTGCTTGTGTTCAAGTCACCCTTTTTTTACTTAGTGATGGCAGCAAAGAACAAGAGTAGTGAACCTGGCATATTGTTATGGTGACTCTATTTTATTATGGTTGTTAATCTTACTGTGCCTAATTTATAATTTAAATTTCATCATGAGTATGTGATGTAAGTATAGGAACAAAAAAACATAGTATATATAGAGTTCAGTACTGTCCACTGATCCAGTCATTCACTGGGGGGTCTTGGAACTTATCCCCTCAGATATGGGGCAACTTCTATATAAAAAAGAATGCTTTTCTGTTCTTATTGAGTCTTTACAGGTTCATATCCTGTAACAGGTCAGTTAATTTTATTCATGTATTGAAAATATTAAAACTAATTCTTACATCAGCAGATTTTCATGAGGATATATGTGTTAGCAAAGCAGATGTGAAATTTGGGGCACCTACAGTAAACTCACTAAACTAAACAATGAGGGCTGTTTATAAGATATTTGAAAAACAGCCTTTGTGAATATACTTCTAGTCCTTGAAATGTCTAGGTCTTCGTCTGTAGTATAACCCCTTTGCCTTGTAGCCAGTTCCTGGATTGGTCTGTGTTCTTTTTTGTTTCTGAGATGCCTTAACTTTAGAGTCTCAGGACCCATCACATTGCAGATAAATACACTGTATCTCTGTAAACCTATCCTATTCAGACCCTTCATGCTACATTCCTGGGTTACCATACTTGCCTCCTTCGTGTCCATCTCTTTTCTCCAACTTTTCCTGGTTATAGTTCTACTTCCAGCACGTCACTCCCCTTTCAGGAGGGCTTCATTGGTTCAGTGATTTTTGCTAATTAAATCTACCCTCCTCTACCTGACTTCCAACACCCTTTCTAACTTGCCCCTACGTTATTTATCCAGTTTTATTTCCAATGCTTTTGGACCCATCCTTTCTGTTCTGTTGAAGCCCTCTGTTTCTCAAACTCATTCAAGTCTGCACCTTCAGTTCTATTATCTACTCTACCCAAGAAACCCTCCTCTGGAGCTTCTCTCTGCCTTCTCAGATTTTACCTTACCTTCAGTATCCTGTGTAAAGTCTTTCCTGACTCTTGCAGCTCCTGCTGTTTTGCTGCAAACTCCCAGGTGAGTTTTAATTTAGCAAGCCAATGAACAATGGCTTAGATTATTCACCGTTATATGTTTACTAATAGAAATATTTAAATGCAAAGGACCATATCTTACAGTTAAATCTTCCACGCTTCCTAGCATAAAGCTGAGGTACCTAAATTTTGATTTGAAGGAAAAGATAAAAAAAAAAGTAAATTTCATCATGCTTATCTAAAGTCAAGTCAATAATCCTAGTAATATTGAAGGGACCTAATATTGCCCCAATTTGGGTCACCCTGTTTACAGAAAAATGTGAGACAAATGAAGACAATTTTGTAGTTGGTTACATGTGGATTGATAGGTTTGCTTTTCTTTATGAGAAATTATGTATATGTATGTGTGTATCTATACAGCTAAATACTCATAAATTCACATATAGGGTTTCCTTTCTTAAAGTGATTATAGCTAACTGCCATTAGAGAGATAGAATTTTGCTATTAACACCTTTCCATATTATCACTATAAATTAAATGTCATGAAAATTTTATATAACCAAGAAGTGTTTCTACCCAATTCTTTAAGTAACCTACATATAATTAAGTGCCAACGGTGTGTAAGGTCAGGTTCTGTGAAGGCATACTGAAAGAAATTACCTGTGACCCCTGGCCTGAAAAATCTATTAGAGAACTTTAATCGAGAAGACAGAACATACACTCAGATGCTTAAACATAGCAATACTTGTTACCTCAGTTGGGTGTTTATTGGTTCAATTCTCAGTCTTCTATCTTTTAAAATAACGTACACCCTCCTTTGTATTGGTGCCAAGGAGTATATGGGATACCCAAACAAAATTTTTAAATGCAAAATGTTTTAGAGTATGGATATTTTAAAACATCTGTACTGAGGCTTACTTATAGATGCAGCCAGTAACACCATACTCCTAGTTCGTTTATTCAGTACATGTTTACTGAGTATCTACCTGTGTCAGGCCTTGTGCTAGTCCTGAATGGGACTCTGTCTATTCCTTAACTATATAAGCAGAACATCAAACTGTTTGGCTAAAGCAATCCTGTATTATGCTGGAAAAATGCATAAGAGAGGCACCAAATCATCCCTTATTCCCCTTACCTAAACTAAAACCAGCCTTTTAAACTTGTTACTCCACAGTATGGACAATCATAATAATTGTTGATGAAGTACTTGTTACATGCCACAATATGTGCTTTGTAGGACAGATATCTCAATGAACTGTATCACTCCTACTACGTGTAGATACATATACACACTTACATACACTTTGTGGGATGTACAGTGATGTTCAAAGATGTCAGATGTTTGTCCAAGGTCAGTAGCAAACTGAACTTAAACTCAGGTCTGTGCCTGTTTATAACTGTAGTCCCAAGCTATCTCTCATTGTTAAGATTAGAATTAAATAGCTCTGTATCTATTAGTGTTGCCCAATGGAGAGAAAGCACCCAAACACCATGTTTATAAGAGAAAGGGCTTTATTTCAGCCAGTGGAGCAAATGGCATAGAAGAATTCAGAATGGCCACACTCTGACTGGCTTGGTCTTCTCCTTTTTATCCCCAGCCACAAAGTTCCAGCCCCCACAGAACTACAGGATTTCACAGACGCGGAAATTTCCAGGTCCCAGTAAGTTAAGTTTCTACAGATTTCTAAGAGCCGAGTCCATGAGGAGGGGAAATCCTGCAGGTGTATCCTTGGGGTCTCTTTGAGAAGACCCCTAGCACTCACCCTTCCCAGGTATCCTCTCTATTAGTGCCTACAGAATAAGTGCTACATAGATCCAAGATGTCATTCATATTTGACAACAAAAGCTGGTCAGATAACCAGTCCACAAAAGTTATGGACTATTCAGTGAAATTACGGGATATTCAATACAGTTCAGGATTTTAGAAAATCATTTTAAGTATACAAAATAATAGTGGGTTTTTTTCATTTGAAATAATTTCATGAATCTCACAGTGATTTTATAGATATAGTTATTAAGGCTTAAGAAAAATTAAATATCCTGAAGATCCAACAACTCACACATAAGTGACAGAATTGGCTTAAACCTAGACTTAGGTCAGAGATTTAACAAAGGTCAGAGCTCTTCTCCATTACACCACAAAGCCAAGTTGTTGTTCCAGGGACCAAACTCACAGCTCTTTTTTTTTTTTTTTTCCAATTGAGGTAAGATTCACATAACATAAATTATATAATTCAGTTTTTTTAGTATATTCTTGATGGTGCAATCATCACTTCTAATTCTAGAACATTTCCTTTACCCCAAAAAGAAACCCTATTCACAGGCACTCCCAGTGACTCCCCTCCCCAACTCCTGGCAACTACTAATTTATTTTCTTTATGGATTTACCTATGCTAGAAATTTCATAGAAACAGAATAAGACAATATATAGCTTTTTGTGTCTGACCTCTCTATTTGTTTTCAAGATTGATCCACACTGTAGCTTGTATCAATACTTCATTCCTTTTTATGGCCAAATAATATTCCATTGTATGTATACCGCATTCTGTTTATTCATCAGTTGATGGACATTTGAGTTATTTATACTTTTTGGCTGTCAAAAATACTGCTTCTACAAATGTAAATACACAAATTTTAGTATGAACATACGTTCTCAGTTCTGTTAGACTAGGACTGGAAGTGTTCAGAATTATTTTTTGTAAAATAACTCAGATGAAAATGCTTTACAATAAGTTCTTCAGCATCCCACCTCCATCCCCCTCCATAATATTGAGTATTTAGCTCATTTGCTTACCAGAACTTTTCTTTTTTTTTTTTTTGAGACGGAGCCTCAAGCTATCCCCCTGGGTAGAGTGCCATGGCATCACAGCTCATAGCAACCTCCAACTCCTGGGCTCAAGCGAGTCTCCTGCCTCAGCCTCCCAAGCAGCTGGGACCACAGG
>CAUYQV010134338.1:0-13799 GCA_963574575.1 Galagoides demidoff | reverse complement strand
TACTACTTGGGGAAAAGAGAAATTTGCTAACAGATAATAGAATATGTTTTTCAGCAAGGAAAATAGTCTTCAAGTTCCAAAAATAGAATATGCAATAAAAATCATAAAAATTTGTATAGTTATTTTGAACTTAGCTATATTCCTAACAGAATAGCATATAGAATTTTTTTATTGTTTTTGGTAACTTGCAAGTAACTTGGTAACTAGGAAGTAATGAAATTTATATATTTTTTTTACAAACTATTGGGATTTTTAAGTTATCATAATTGTACTAGCTAGGATCTTCGACTTTACTAGGAGTGGTGGTAATGAGTACACTTATCTCATAATTGATTTGTAGATAATGCTTTTGTTTCCTCATAAAATTGATATATTTGTCCTAATGTTATCTTCAATGATTATGTCAATATTTTGCCTATAGTTGATGTTCTGTAAATATTCATGGAATAAAGGAGCCTGAAATTGAAAAAAGAAAAAGAAGTGGTACATGGACATTATGATATGCAGTTTAAGCCTTATTCCAGATGTCACTTTGTTTCTGCCCTTTTTTTTGGGGGGGGGGGTCATATTTTAGATATCTTGTAACTGATCTAAAATTCTTTCCGGAATATTGTGGTGGCACAAATTTAAAAACTGAAAATGAGTTAAAAAAGCAAAAACCACAGAAGCAAATTCTCCAGATAAAATCAATGATGTTAATAAAAAATATATAATAATGTTAGCTAATATCAAATGTGAAAAGCTTACTGTTCTCCCTGCTGTATGTAATACATATAGAATATACATGTGTGTATATTAACAAAAGCTCTAAATTGCTTTATAGAGGGCTACGTGAAAGAGTATAAAAACAACATACAGATGGTTAAGACTCAAAGAGTTGCATGAACATAAATTGAAAAAGTGATTTGCTGTCAGACTTTAAAAACACATGTCTAAATCTCTGGATGCAGAGATTTCATGTGTAGCCCATTCCTTTCCCACAGGTGCTCAAAAATAATCCACTGAGACCTTCCAGCATGCTAAGGTATAGGACTCTTGCACTATTTGTTTTCTCGGCCTGGAACATTCTTCCTCCACAAGTCTGTGGGACTAGCACTATTTGCTCCTCAAATGTTTGCTTGGTCATCTTGCCAATGAGGTCGTCCCGACCACTTTATTTTACAGGGCAAGCTTCCCTCCACATATTTTTCCAAATCCTTCACATTCTATTCTATCTTTTCTTGTTTACATATATTTTTCTTTTTCAAATGTAACTGTTACTTGTCAACTGTATTTATTGTTTCTATCTTTTGTCCTCTAACTAGTATCCCAGGCTTAGGTGTCCAATCTTCGTTTTGTTCATCACTGAGAGACCAGGGTGATGGGCTCACACCTGTAATCCTAGCACTTTTGGAGGCCAAGGTGGGAAGATAGCTAGAAATCAAGAGTCAGAGACCAGACTGGAAAAAGCAAGACTTAACCCAGACAAATTAGCCAGGCATGGTTGCATGCCCCAATAGTCCTAGCTACTCAAGAGCCTGAAGCAGGAGGATTGATTATAGCCTAGGAGTTTGAGGTCATGGTGAGCTATGATGATGCCACTGCATTCTAACCTGGGTGACAAAGTGAAACTCTGTCTCAAACATACAATGTTTTCATTGAACAACGGAAAGATATGTACATTTTGAACATTTGAATAAAAATCTAAGAGCTTTATAAGACTGTTTACACTTTTATGTACCATAAGCGAATTGTTTGAAGTTATTTTTATTCTTATGTCAGAAACCTCACTCACCATTGTCTCAGCTATCCATATATTTTTCTATTTTATTTCCACAACTACCATTTTAACATAAATCATTCTCCCCAGCTCCATACAATACACAGTAGCCTTCTGATTACTCTGTGCTTTTAGAAATGTGTTTTTACTTTGATGCATTATGAAATTATTTCCAGGTAAGATTGTAAAAAACACCACATTCTGAGCAGGTCTTCCCTGCTCAGAACTCTAATTGTTCCATATTATGCTCTGGATACATTTTAGACTCTTCGCTGGAAAATTCAAGAAGCATTGACCTTTTGGCTTATCTAATTTTCTGAATGTATGTCCACTATTCTCTAACTTAACACCTAAATTCCATCAACTTGGCTGTTCCCCGATCTCCTGAAAATGGCCTGAGCTTTCTGCCTGCCCTGCCTTTGCCCTGGTACAGTCTCCTTCATGCTGAGATTCCTCCATTACTTACCTATCAAACCAAATGGTCTAGCTCAGTGTCCCACCAGCTTCGGTGAAACACTCCTTGATCTTTGAAGATCAGTTCTATTCATTTTTTCACCAGTTTGAAACATTTGTAGTTCAGAGTTTTTAATCTTAAACTATACGATATTGTTATAAAATACTCAGGAAAAATTTAAGTGCCTTAAGCATAGAAATGATGGTTTACACGTCTTAATTTATTTTCCAAAGTACTTAGCACAGTGTTACAAGCAGAATAGATTATGGTCAAAAATGTTCCTTTATTAAATAAGCAAATAAGAAAACAAACGTCACAATTTATGCTAACATAGTAATAAGGGAAGGTTCAATATTATGGAAAGTAAAAATTGCCACTATAAAAGCAATCTGTCAATTGCTTTGATAATTAATTTTGATTATTAATTTATTTTGATCAAATATTACATTTATTCTTCCCAGCGATTCTGTAAAATACTCAGCATTGGTTCTATTATTCTCACTTTGCAGCTAAGGAAAAATAGAGGCTCAGAAAGATTAAGCCAGTTACCCAAGACCATGTGATTGTCTAACAACATATCAAAGACTTCAACTCTAGTCTGTAGAGATTTTCCAACACATCCTACTACATTTCGCAATAACTTTACTTGAAGACACAGACAATACATACAAATATTAGTATCTAATACATATGTGCATGCTTACAGGTAGTTTAATTGTTAAGTTTTTTTTTTTTTTTTGCAGTTTTTGGCAGGGCTGGGTTTGAACCCTCCCCTCTGGTATATGGGGCTAGTGCTCTACTCCTTTGAGCCACAGGAGCTGCCTAATTGGTAAGTTTTTAATGTAAAATATTTGAAAGTTCTGACTTTCGTGGAAATCTGATTGTAATGATGTGCAAGAGTGTTTTGCATAGATGCATCAGCTAGCACTGGTGAGGAGAGTCCAATAATCACTGAGTGACTTTGAAAAACTCACCTAGAATAAAATGTTCAAAAGCTTTTAAAACTTCATAACTGGATCTTATGGTAGTTTTCAGAGAACTGGTGTTTACCAGTTCTATAATACACTTCTGGAGTGATTATGACAGCTTATAGCTAAAACACATGTTCCAGAAATTGGGCCTCAGTGAGCATGATTACAAATTAACTGTAATATATGGCAAATGCTTGATTTTTCCTGTCTTAAAAATAAGACCTCAAAGCCCTTAGCTTTCATTCTGTCTAATACTTTAGGAAATCAAATATACATCCTGCTTTATTCTAATATAAAGAAATTTTATAATGTCAATTACAATTGAATTTCAATTATTTTATAATTTCAAATCATAATTTTCATAAATCAGCCCATTCTGTTATCCCAAAACATGAAGGATAGATTTGTTTTTGTCTTAGCTTTCATTTAAATTAATCCCACCCACAAAGTAAGACTCCTGTGTATCTCAAAACTTTCATAATGACCTGTGTACCTCTCTTCCTTTATTGTGAACTCAGCCTTCTAACCAGTGGGAAAAGACACAGTTTCAGGATAGTGACTAAGGAAAGAGGTGATTTCCAAAGTATTATTTTATGTACACACACACACCAGGTTTATAAATACAGAAGGAAGTAAGAGTATATGGGGAGGTGGGAAGGCAAGTAAAAAGATAGAAAATAGAATTCTTTTCTTCTCATCTTTTTTGGCAGTGATAATTGCTTTTCTTTTTTTATTTATTTCAAATTAATATAACGGTAAAAATTTTTAGATTACACAGCTCTCACTTCCAAGGTAAAGTTCAGTTGTAAAAGAGCCCCTCACCCAGGGGGCATGTCTACACCTCACAATATGCACCATAGGTGAGATCTCACCACATGTCCTCCGTCCTTCTGCCAATCATCCTTTCCCTTACCCCCTACCCCTCCCCCCTCCTTGCCCCTGTGCTAGACTATATTTGTGTTTCATTGTTCATGGGAGCAGATAATTATTTACATATTGGTTTCATATTAGTATTGATATGTTGGATATTTGTTTTTCCGTTCTTGTGATACTTTACTAAGAAGAGTGTGTTTCAGCTCCATCCAGGTAAATGTAAAAGATATAAAGTCTCCATCTTTTATATCTCCTGATTTGATGCTTATAAGTCATCTAAACCCTTGATTAACCATGCCCCAAAGAGGTAAAAAAAGAAATATAAATTCCATTTTGACTTAGAAACATAGTTGATTTCTGCAATCGTCTATTTATTGCTGTTTCCTTCCATTATGCATAATTTCTGATTTTGTTTAATTCTCAACATTTTCTATATTGTGTTTTTTTCTTATTCTTGTTGACAAATAATTTTTCTCTAACAGGAGTTGGAATGAAACACAGTGACTTAAGTTAGCAAAAATGCAAACCATGGTAGAATCACTGTAGATGGGTTCTTTATGTCTAAGACTTAATTGGTATCTATAATTACTGGTTGCCCAATTCTCCATTATTCATGTGTGGCTTATCCCTGGTTAAATGCTTGAACCTTGGGTTTCTCGGTCACCAGTCTGCTCTGCAGGTATTCCCGTGCTTAGTGCTTACTCAGGGAAATCCAACTAACTTTAATACCAATTTAAGCACAAAACCTCATTAGGAGGGTATATCATCTGCCAAAAGAGGGAATACAATGTATTCCCAAAGCAAATATAGACGTTTTTTAAATTATTTGCTGTTTTAGATCGTTTTCTTTCCTACATGTAACACAGATTACTATGAACAAAATGTAGGTTCCGGTAGGTTGAAGTGTATAAAATTGCCATTTTTTTTTTTTTTTTGAGATGGAGCCTCAAGCTATCCCCCTGGGTAGAGTGCCATGGCATCACATCTCATAGCAACCTCCAACTCCTGGGCTCAAGCAAGTCTCCTGCCTCCGCCTCCCAAGCAACTGGGACCACAGGCACCCGCCACAACGCCCGGCCATTTTTTGGTTGCAGCCATCATTGTTGTTTGGCGGGCCCGGGCTGGGGATTCGAACCCGCCACCTTAGGTGTACGTGGCTGGCGCCTCAGCCGACTGAGCCACAGGCGCCGCGCCCAAAGCTTCATTTCTTTAATCAATTAGAAATCAAAGAATCTGGGGCAGCGCCTGTGGCACAGTGGGTCAGGCTCCGGCCCCATATACCGAGAGTGGTAGGTTCAAACCCGGCCCTGGCCAAACTGCAACAAAAAATAGCCTGGCGTTGTGGCGGGCACCTGTAGTCCCAGCTACTCGGGAGGCTAAGGCAGGAGAAGCGCCTACGCCCAGGAGTTGGAGGTTGCTGGGAGCTGTGACGGCAAAGCACTCTACTGAGGGCGACATAGTGAGACTGTCTCTAAAAAAAAAAAAAAAAAAACCGCAATGCCAGGCCAAAGTTTTACTTCCGGGAACAGTTTAACTCCCGCAGCTCCCAGCGCGAGCAAACCTCCTAAAATTGGGTGGGGGACTAGAACTCCTACTGTGGGGGTCATTGAAATGACGAAGTAAAAAAAACGTATGAAAAGGTAAAAGCAGAGAATGAGCACTCAACGAACGGAGTCGCACAGCTCCCCATGCGCGTTTATGCAGAGAACACAAGTTCCGACTTACGCCCGAACACTGCCAGCGCTGGGACCGGCCAGTTGTACGAGGTTCCGCAGTAACCCAGGACGGCGTGCAGCCCTGCAGGCGGGACGCGAGCGTCGTGCTCAAGCGCCCCGGGCCCACGGCCAGCCGCCTGGAGGCCGAGGCTGCGGGCGGGGCCGGCCGCTCCCTGCCCTCTTCTCGGTGTCCCCGGGGTCGCGCGGAACCCCCAACTCTTCCCCCAGCTGTCGGCCAGAACGCCGCGTCGGCAGGGGCGGGGCGGTGCAGGCAGCGTAGCGGCTGGAAAACGGATCGCGCGCCGAGCCGGGCTGGGCGGGGATACGTGTCCTCCCGGGAGGGAGCGCGCGGAGCCGAGGGGCGGGCCCGGGGCGGGGCAGGGCGGGGCCGCGGCTGGAGGACGGATCGCGCGCCGAGCTCGAGCTGGGCGGGGATACGTGTCCTCGCGGGAGGGAGCGCGCGGAGCCGAGGGGCGGGCCCGGGGCGGGGCGGGGCGGGGCCGGCTCCCAGGCTATCCCGGGGCGCAGCGGGCCGCGGAAGCTGATCTGGCGCGGAGCGAGGAGAGTGGCTTCCTGCGGACCGGAGGCTGTGCGGTGAGTGCCGCCCTCGGCCCTATTCTCCGCGCCAACGGCCCAGCGCCCGCTGCCCGAGTCCTCCCGAGCCCGGCGCCGCCCCAGGGACCTTCCTGGGTTTGCAGCCAGGGACCTGCCTGGGTTTGCAGCTGCTGCAGGGAGAGAGAAAAGATCGGCGCCGTCCGGGCGGCGGGTTCTTTGTTTTGCCACCACCACGGGGGTGGGGGTCCTCGCTGAAGCCCACGGAGCTAGAGACCCGGCCGGGGAGCAGGAGGCCGGGCGCGGGGCCGAGACCTGAAGATGGGAAACATGGTCGGGGGCCAGACTAGGGTGGGTGCAGGGTGGCCTGACGGCGGGTTTGGGGCCCAGGAGACCCGATCAGGAAGCGGGAGGCAGCGGGATACAGGGACAGTGACCGCGACCGGGACCGAAGAGCGAGGCGCTGGCCCTCGGGGCTGATCCTCCCTTTGTTGGACTAGTGTGTTTGGCCGTTGCCGCCTTCTGGATCTGCAGCCTACATTTTCTTGGGTTGCCAGTGTGGTTTCGTTTTCTGGGGAGCTAATTGAGAGCATTTAACTCCAATTGTAAATCTTTCTGGCTCATGCCCAAGCCAGCGTCGGGTTTGAGTCGCCTCGAGGTCTCCTCAGGCCATATTCAATTAGAGGGCTCTTCTCACGCTGTCACACCTGTTTTCAGAGTCTGCGTGAGCAGCTGCCTCTTTCCCCCTTTCTCAGTGAGTGGCACCCAAGGAGGAAACCAGAAAGCAGCCCTCTCCCTCTGTCACCCACCGCGCTTCTGCCCCAGTCAGTCACCAAGCCTTGTCGACCCCCTCAAAGCCTGCCCCATCTGTCCACTCTGTCCATCCCTGATTTCAGCCACACTTGGCTTTCAGTCGACCACCACCGCAGCCTCTTCACTTGCCTGGCCACTCCCATACCCTCTTGCCCCTCTCCAGTCCGTTCTTTATGCAGAGGGCAGAGGGAAAGCGTCCTTTGCCCCTAGTGGTAAACCCAGCCCTTAACTGATTGACAAGCCTGGCACTGGCTGAGTCCTGAGAACCCTCCTCTGCCTTCACCTTCACTGTCTCCCACCGGTCACTTAACCTTCCAGCTTGTTCCCTGCCTGGAACACTTAACTCCTTCCTCCTCCCGTCACACGACGGTAAGCTCCTGCTTATGTCTCTGCTCTCTTTAAACAGCTGGAGGGACAAGTCAGACCCCGGTCTGCTATCTTCCCTCCTAGGAATGGTAAGCAAACTCCATCTAGGACTGACTTTCTCCTTATGCTCTTCCCCAAATCCAGAGTCCAGCACAAGTGAATGCCCATTCATTTGTGTTTTCACTACAGTATTATCCTTGTTAATAACTTTGCCTCATCTAGAAAAAGTAGATCTGTTTTAGGATTACATAGCAAATTGTAACATAGGAACTAGCAGAGAATATGGAGGTGGAATATGGAGTCAGCATAACTGCATGAACTAACATTCAAGGCAGTGCTAAGTGAGGTGGTTAGGCCAGCAGTGTCAGAGTGTGCTCAGCTACTTTGGGCTGTGGTTACATCATCTCCAAAAATGAAATGTAAGGCTTATATCATCCCTATCACAATATGATGTTTGAGCTTTAGTTTTGCTTTGCTCTTTTGCAACAGACGGCTTTTGAAAGTGAAAATGTATTTTAATGAATGAATAAATTTATCAGAGTGTTGCAATAAAACCGGTTCAAAGTAAAAGAAATTACACTTGAATCCCTTTTCCTGAAAAAAGACCTTGCCTCCTGCCCTTAGAAGAGACTGGCTTTGGGTTC
The DNA here is from genome assembly GCA_963574575.1 of Galagoides demidoff. Classification (NCBI taxonomy): domain Eukaryota; kingdom Metazoa; phylum Chordata; class Mammalia; order Primates; family Galagidae; genus Galagoides; species Galagoides demidoff. The sequence goes on along the minus strand of CAUYQV010134338.1, from coordinate 5,652 downwards.
ATGTCCTAGCACAGTGGTTATGGCACCAGCCATGTGCACCAAGGCTGGTGGGTTCAAGCCCAGCCCAGGCCAGCTAAATAACAAGGACTGCTGCAACAAAAAATAGCTGGGTGTTGTGGCAGATGCCTGTAGTCCCAGCTACTTGGGAGGCACGGCGGCACCCTACCAAGGGCAACATAGTGAAACTCCAAAAGAGACTGGCTTCTTATCTGATATAGGCAATGTTGTTTTACTTTCAAACCTACTTTAACATAAACTCCTAATGCCTCATCCGCCCTTTAATGTTACAAATGTTCAAATGTTACTTTCACGAATGACGTTATGTTGATTCTGGTGCTTAATATTAATTTTTCAAGCTCTTCCTCCAAGATAAGAAGCACTAGTATTTGGACCTTCAAATAGAATGTGGGAATTCATAAATTTACGCAATGTTAGTTATTTTATTTAGCTGTGTGTTTTGTTCTTGCCTTCACATGTTGCCTATAGAGCTTCTGCATTAGGGTAGAATAAGATAAAGTTATCTGGCAAGTACTGAACATGGTCTGGCACTTGCCTTGCTTGCCAAGCTACTTTATAATGCCAGGGCACACTGACAAGCTGTGAGTAGGGGGAGACGCTTTGGGGCTCCACTGTTTCATAAAGTCAGAATCTAATACAGCATTCTGCACACAGTGGTGTTCACTAAGTGAGTACTGATGCAAATACCAAATGAATAAATGCTGCTGACTCGGACGACTTTTGACCATTTAAACCTTCTCTTGCAGGCAGGATTTCTTTAATCAACTGGTTTTATACTTTTATCTAATTCCATAAAACAGTGGTTCTCAGGGGTAGTGGTGAGGCATTATAGGTTATTTTTATAAAAGGCATCCAAGACCCTCCATTCTACATGTATTTTATGTTATACAAAATATTTAGGTCTGCAAGGACTTTCCCATTTTCTCTCTTTGCCCCTCCAAAAATATCATCTTAAGACTTCATTTGGATGAGGAGAAGACAGACCCTTGCATATAGTATGTTCTCTCTGACTTACGACAGACACTTGGAGACTTTCCACAGTGGGAAATGCTCCAGTCTGTCTTCTGGTCATGGGACCTATGCCAGAGAAATGGAAAGGGTGGTTTACAGGCACTTGCAGGTCACAAACGAGATAGGTTCTATAGGTTTGTTCTTTTTCTTTTCTTTTTTTTTTTTTTTTAGGCAGAGTCTCACTTTGTTGCCCTTGGTAGAGTGCTGTGGCACTACAGAACTCACAGCAACCTCCACCTCCTGAGCTTAAGCGATTCTCTTGCCTCAGCCTCCCTAGTAGCTGGGACTACATTCGCCTGCCACAATGCCCAGCTATTTTTTGGTTGCAGTTCGGCGGGGCCGGGTTTGAACCCACCACCCTTGGAATATGGGGCCGGCGCCCTACTCACTGAGCCACAGGCGCCACCCTATAGGTTCGTGCTTAAGTGGAATTTGTATGTAAGTTGGAACAGGTACATTTACCTATTGCTGTGAAAACCTCCATTCATGTTGAGTTGTATGTAAGTGGGATGTCTGTGACTCAGGGACTGCCTGCATTTGTTCATGAGGTACAACCAACTTAGTTTTTCCATATTTATTTTCTAGTTCACGTGTTTTTCTCCTTGATTCCATGACAAATATTAGAAGATTGACTTCACCAGGCCTAGTGGCAATTCCAGTTTAGCAATTCTTCTATGTCCCCAAAGGAATTCAGAGACCAGATGGGGAAAGATGTCTAGAAAATCTCTGTACAGTACAGCTCAAGTTTTTTCCTACCCAAACTATTGTGAAACAGATCTTTGTATTTCATTCACTAAATTTGGAAATGTGACTGCTTGTCAGACTGTCCTCTGACAGCTAATAAATATAACGCTGATATTTTTCAAAGTGTATGACAGACATGTAGTCTTCCCAGAAGTCATCCTAGGAAGGCTTCACCTTTCCTTTGGAGGCAAATAGATAGCAGATGTGTCTTAATGACTTGTAGTGAATGCTGAACACAAAGCCACTTCTTTTACTTCCTTGAAGTAAAGTTACCTGAACATCAGAAATGCCATAATCATTATTGCTTTTTCCCCCTAATTAGACTTAAGTGCACCATATGCTCTTTTGGTATCGCCGAAGTTTCTATCATGTTATTTATGCTCTTTGTCTCATCTTAAATGGAGTTGCTGAGATTACAGATTTTTGTTTTCTTCTTTGAAATATAGTAGTGTCAATAACTACAGTACCTGAATTATACTAAGGTGGTCCTCTTGAATCAGATCCCAGCTTAAACATTCTTTGTCATTTAAAACTTGCTTAACTTCTGTAATCCTCAGTCAACAGAACTATCTGTGGGGATCCTTATGCTTCTGAGTGTCATTGAGACTCACTAGAAATGATGTGAACCTTTCTGCTTAGGGTTTTGACCCTGTGAGCCCAAGGGAAGAGGAACGGTCACATACCGTGCTTTGCACACAATGCTTGCATCACATGTGTTTTTTTGACTGCTATTCTGATTTACGTGTAAATGATTTTTTAAAATATTCATATTCATGGAGATGATTCAGAAATTAACAGTTTTGGCTTACTGTCTCATTTGGGGATTTATAAATGCTTAGGGCAGAAATCAAGTTTGATCCCTGATCTCAGATTCCCTATGGGACAGGCAGGAAGAACAGCCTGATGGTGGGAAATAACATTAGCTGATCAAGCATCTCTAAAACTGGGCCAGGCATGGTGGCTCACACCTGTAAACCTCTCACTCTGGGAGGCTGAGGCAGGTGGATTGCTTGAGCTCAGGAGTGTGAGACCAGCCTGAGCAAAAGCGATACCCTAACTCTACTAAAATTAGAAAAACTAAGACAAGAGGATTGCTTGAGCCCAAGAGTTGGAGTTTGCTATGAACTGTGATGTTGTGGCACTCTACCCAGGGGGACATCTTCAAACTGTCTCAAAATAAAAAAAATAGCTAGGTGTTGTGGCAGGCACCTGTAGTCCCAGCTGTTTGGGAGGCTGAGACAAGAGGATTGCTTAAGCCCAAGAGTTAGAGGTTGCTCTAAGCTGCGGTGCCATAGTACTCTACTGGGAGCAACAAAGTGAGACTCAGTCTCAAAAAAGAACAAAAGAATGTCTAAAACTGGTTAGACTACTCTAATATCTCACTTTCAATTCTCTACCATAGGCACACTTTCAAACCATTCATTCTTTAATAATAAATTGGCTTTTTTTCAAATTGTTAATATTTTATAGCTTAATATAGAAACTTCTTTTAGAAATTTTTATTCTTCTGCCTTAATGCTGTGGATAATTTGTTCTGCTTTACTTCATTATTGTGATGAATAATTGGCTAACTACCACGTAAACAGGGAAAACATTCTAACTTTTTACTGCTTTAGGGAAACACAGCTTGAAATGTTTAGATATCTATTTTAGAGTGACAATAACTTTACTGACATCTTTTAACTTTTGAGGATCTGACTGTTGTAGCTTTGGTGGGAAGTGTTGACGTGACTGTGAGGCCTGAGTATCCAGGTTGCTGTCTGCTGTCAGTGTGCTTGGAGCTTCGCCATAGCCCACCCGAGACGTGTTCAGAAATTTACTTTCTTATCATCAGCATCTGAGTTGATGCAAAGAACTACACACATTAATACAGGAAGACACAATTAGTGTGAGTCCATTGCTGTGCCGGCATTAAATTTTTAACCCCCCATTTTTTCCCTGTTTATGTTTTGCCAAAAGAAAATGTTCTAAGAACATAAACTCTTGTTATTATTTAGGTATCTCCCCAGAAGATAATTTTTTACCCTTCTAAGATGAGATCACTATCCCCAGATAATTTGTATCCAGCCAGGCATTAGCTAATGGAGCTGAGGTAATGCTGAGTGTGACACTGAAGTGGCTCTGCAGGAACCAGAGCTCTGCTCCCAAGAGTGCAGCTTTGGTGCTTTCCTGTGGAAAAGCAGGTGATGACATGTAGACAGCAGATGTGCACAACGCCCGTGCAAGGATTTTATCTACCTTTATACAAATTTTTAGTATATCAAGATCCACTGATACCTGTAGCAGTGTATGTTGTTCAGATACTGACAGTGAAGGAAACTCAGCACATCACAGTATTTGTTCTTGAGAAATCCTTATAAAATACTAAGGCACTGTTTTAAATCCTTCTAAAAGAATTCATGTTTTCCTTTCAGCCAGGAACTATATTACTAAAACAGTGTATCTTGTGTCTATTATCAGAAATGATTACCTTATAATTACTTGTATTGAAATTGATAGATCTGAAAATTTTCTTTTTTTCTTTTCTCTTTTTTTTAGAGACGGAGTTTCACTTTATCGCCCTTGGTAGAGTGCGGTGGCACCATAGCTCACAGCAACCTCCATCTCCTGGGCTTAGGTGATTCTCTTGCCTCAGCCTCCCGAGTACAGGCACCCACCACAATGCCTGCTATTTTTTTGTTGCAGTTTGGCCAGGGCTGGTTTGAACCCACCACCTCGGCACATGGGGCTAGCGCCCTACTCACTGAACCACAGGCGCTGCCCAATCTGAAAGTTTTCTTAACTTTTAACTTTTTATTAACTTTTAATAATTGATTAGAAAAAAGTTGGTTTTCTACATAGTAAGGAAATGACTTTTAAGTAAAATGACCCAGTATTTAGATGAAATCTTACATAGGCCTGAGCCAAGAAGCAAATATTATAAAACTCTGGGAAGCTGCTTGCTGTTTAAAGTTTCTGCTACCAGTCACAGGAGAAAATAATTTCATCTCATAGCTTTACTGCTGGCAAGAGACAATAGGTTACTAAAAGCCAGTATTTCAGTCTAACAGTTACTGCACTGTTTGCAGAAATCTTCAAAAAGAAACCTTTTTGAAGGTTGGGGCTTATTAAGTGTTATTTCCCAATTTTCTATTTTCTAGAGCAGTTTTTAGATTCAAAGCAACACTGAGAAGGTACAGAGGCATCCCCGTCCCCACCCTCACATATGCACTGGCCTCTTCTGGTATCGACACCCCACACCAGAGTGGGAGATTTGGTACCGATCATGAACCTACGCTGGCATCTCATTGCCCAGACTCAACAGCTCACACTAAGGGTTCACCCCTGTTGTGTGCCTTCCAAGGGTTTGAACAAATTTTCTTTTTTTTTTTTGAGACTGACCTCAAGCTGTCCCCCTGGGTAGAATGCCATGGCATCACAGCTCACAGCAGCCTCCAACTCCTGGGCTCAAGTGAGTCTCCTGCCTCAGCCTCCCAAGTAGCTGGGACTACAGGCGCCCGCCACAAGGCCTGGCTATTTTTTTGGTTGCAGCCGTCATTGTTTGGTGGGCCAGGGCTGGATTTGAACCCGCCACCTTAGGTGTATGTGGCTGGCGCCTTAGCCACTTGAGCCACAGGTGCCAAGCCTGGACAAATTTTCAATGACATTTATCCACCATTATGGTATTACACAGAACAGTGTTACTGCCTTAAATGTCTTCTGGGCTCCCAGCTCCCTCTTTTTTTTTTTTTTGAGACGGAGCCTCAAGCTATCCCCCTGGGTAGAGTGCCATGGCATCACAGCTCATAGCAACCTCCAACTCCTGGCTCAAGTGAGTCTCCTGCCTCCGCCTCCCAAGTAGCTGGGACCACAGGCGCCTGCCACAACACCTGGCCATTT